>JAJKFI010040100.1:0-20836 GCA_029204185.1 Lerista edwardsae
TGAGATTAACTTTTACACACGTGCAGGGACATTTTGAATCATGAATTCGCGGCAATCCTCATTGGCGGGAAATGTCTGAGTCAGCCATATTCGTGTGCCCCGGAAGCTTCAAGAAATAGAGCTCATGCCGACTCCAGTCATCTAACCTTCTTGCTTGGTACCTTCCTCTTTTATTTGCATATATCAGTTACTAACTGCCCAATCCTGCCCCCCCCCCAGCCTGCGCAATGCAGTGGTGCACATGGAGTGTGCATTGCATGCTGTGGAGGAAGAGTCACCCCTGGTTCAGCCCACTCCCTGCCCTGAATGAAGCAGGGAGAGATGCATTTGCAATGCATTCTGGGGCGAGGTTGGGAGGAGACGGGAACCTCCACAGGACCAAGAAGTGGGTCTTTTAGTCCTAAAAAGGAGTTGTACAGTTGGAAACCATGCAGTTTGGCTGTGCAAAGATAGGAAACAGGATTTGGGCACCCTTTACAAAAAATAGCTTTAATGTGGACCTCAATATCTACAGATTTCAGTATCCTTGGGGATTCTGGAATGGAACCCCTGCAAATATCCAGGTTCCACCTGTAATGCTTTTTAACAACAACAACAACAACAACAACAACAACATGAAACCACTTGGAAAGGTAATCGGGGGTTTGGGGTTGGTTGTCATCAATATGATAATACCCAGCTTTCTCTTTCCATCTTTAGCCAAGGAGGCTGTGGAAGTTCCAAATCAAGGCCTGAAGTCAGTGAAGGGAAGCTTTATTGAGAATGCCATCACCTTTGGAAATATGATTGGCAGTGCCTTGCAACAGGGTCTACTCTGTTGTGGTGCCAGACCTATGGAATTCACTCCTGGCTGAGGTTAGGACTGCCTCTTCTGTGCTGGCATTACAAGTGGGAGTTATGCCTTTTTCTTTCCACCAGGCTGTTTTTTCTCCAGCATTTAAATTTATTTTATATCCAGCATTTAAAATGCTTGTGACTCTTTCTTAAGCTCCCTGGGTGTGGTTGAATCTGTGCAACATATGATTCTGTGTTGTCCCTTTTATACGGAAGATCTCCGTTTAGATTTTCTTGAGGGTCTTTTTGTTAAGCGGGAGGGTTAGGCTGATGCAGATAAAATTGGGTCCATCCTTTTGGGGACTGATGAAGATCTCACTGTGAAAGTGGCATCTTTTTGGAAATTGTCAAGAGAAGGAGAAGCCAATCCACCACAATTGTAAATGTAGATTAGATGGTTTTATTATTTTTAATGGTATTGATTTTATTTATTTATGTATGTGTATATTTATTTATGTATTTATTACGCCAATAAAGGTATGATGTGATGTGACTCCTAATGATTGTTTTGCTGATTTCTTCCTCTCTTGTTGCAAGCCACCTTGGGCTTTCCTGTTGGGCTAGGAAAGATGGGGTATAAATATTTTAAAATATGTTATGTTTGGCCTCACTCATGATCCTCCCCCTGTCTCTGTCTCTCTTTCTGTATGTGTATACTTAGCAACTCAGGGATAGAACAGAGGCACCTGTGTAATTTTGTGCCAATTGGCCATTGCCAAAGTTAGAATTTTTAAAAAAATATTTCATTGCATGCATTTAATAATTGTGGCTTGGGGCTTTCAGAAGTAATGCCATCAACAAATGTACAAATTATTATCTAACAATAATATCTTACTAATCTAAGATAGATAATAATCTGTTTTACTCATAATAATATCTTACTAATAAAGTGTTTGTTTTTGGTATAGATAGCTGTTTACTAGACAAGTAGCACAGTTACCCAGCTAGGAAAGTCAGCATATCAAATCATCTCTCTTTTTCTTTTAAACGTAGTATGAATATTTGCTCTTACTTCATGCCTCAAGAATGTACAAAAGAATCTCCTACTGCATCTAGACCTGAGAACATTTCAAGTCCTTCATCATGGTTTTCTTGGCAGGGAGGCAGGAATGAGGATTCTGAAGTTCACCACTAATGAGGTACCTTACTTTAGGAATGTCTCCCCTGAATGCTGATATGAACGAACTATTCTGTCATGAGCATCCAAAGTGCGTGTGTGTGTGTGTGTGTGCGCGCACACACACGCACACACGCTTGCGCTCAGTAATCAAATTTCTCTAATGGGGGATGTTAAATTGGAAAGTGGTTTTGCTTTACTGCATAATGGATCAGCATGTTATTATTTCACAGAATTTCTGAACAATGTGAAGGTTTAGTTCAGCAGGACACATAGTCAGTACGTACTAATAAAGAATGGGTAGAATAATAGGGTGCCACTCTGTCCCCCATGCTTTTTAGCCATTTGTATAAAACCTCTGGGGGAGATCTCCTGGGGATTTGGAATTGGGTATTACCAGTATGCTGATGATGTCCATCTCGCGCTCTCTCTCTCTCTCTCTCTCCGCTTACCATTTAATTCCAGGGAAGCTGTAGGAGTCTTAAAGCACTATTTTAAGGCAGCTGGGATCTGGCTGAGGGCCAGTAAACTGAAATGTAAAAAAAATCCAGAGAAGACAAGATGGAGATCTTCCTGAAAATCCATGATACAGGTCACCCACCCATTCTGAGTGGGGTGTAATTCACAGGCTCATATGCCCTAACACCAACCCAGGGCCCATACGAGTGGTGAACTATTTTTAAGTAGGGTGTGTCCTTAAGCCCTTGCAGTCCAAGGCAACAAGGCACACATGCTCTGCCACCAGCCTGGGACCATCGCTAAGAGCACAGCCTCCAAAAAGGAATAAACAGTCTCTTAAATCCACAGGCTAAACTAGACCCAACTATAGGGACCTATCCCAGGCTATAAGGCTTAACTTAAACCAGTAGGGTGCCCAAGCAGCAAGACTGAATTTAGTATGGTTCCCAGTAATCACAAACAAAGTCTATAGCTTAACTATAATTTATTAAAACAAGCAGTTACAAAACTAGGAAGGCATAAATGAACCAACAGAGATGCACTTTAAAATAAAATAAAAAGAAACTAGGCTCCTAATACTGACTAGGCCCTAATACCTGCAAGATGGTTAACCTTACTGGTTCACGTTGCTCTCAAGTCCAAGCAGGCAGCAGGTCTAGGCTGGGGCATCTTGGATTGACGTGGAGAAGCTGATCTGAAGGTTTGAAGATCTAAAGGTCTGATGTTCTGATGTCTTGTTGGAGTCTTGAAGATCTGATGGTGGTGTGTGGTGGTCTGATGCTGTCTTGAAGGTCTGACGAAGTCTTGATGTCTGATGGAGTGTGATCATCTGTACCCCAGAACTGGGTATCTTTATACCCCTCTAGTACAATCAATTATCCAATCAGGATAAAGGTCGGCTATCTCCTGATGGGGTGATGGAACGTTCAGAGGTCACAGAATGGTCAGAAAAGGTTATGTACACAACTTAAGTGAGGGGTCTCAGCTGTGCGGAATCTTCTTGATTGCTGCACTATCTGGATGGAACCTTCCTGATGGCAAGCTGGTGGTTCAGTGTCTCTGACCTCACACCTTTCTGCAGAAAGCAAGGCACATAGGAAATTACACTCCTGATTAGTCAGGAAGTGAGCTGATTACCACCAGCTGGTATTTTAGCAGCTTCAGGTCTTTCCCATGAAATGGAGTCATGTTGACAAAATGGAGTCAAACTATGGCCTAGCCTTCTTTTGCTGTTTTCATGGGGTTTCAATCCCCCTGGTCAAGTGCACACCTTGGATGCTCTTGGTTTCTCAGCTCCACCTGGACAGCCAGGTGGCATCTGTGGTCAGGGGTATGTTTGCCCAGCTTCTGTTGGTGTACCAGCTGTGGCCATACTTGAGGCAATTGGACCTGGCCATGGTAGTCTATGCCTTAGGGTGCAATCCTAACCTGGAGTTAGGCCGGCACAGTTAGGCCAGGAAAGTTTGTCTGGCAGAAGGGACACTGTAAAGCACATTTGGACCACTCTTGGAGTCAGGGGGGATGGTGCACGTCTGTGTGCAGGCCTCTCTGACTCAGAGAGTGGTCCAAACATACTTTACGGTGTCTCTTGTGCCAGCCAAACTTTGCAGGCCTAACTCCAGGCTAGGACTGAGCCCTTAGTGACATTGTGATTGGATTACTGCAGTGGGCTTTACATGGGCCTACCCTTGAAGACAGACTGGATGTTGTTGCATTAGTGCAGAAAACAGAGAATCATGTGGTTACCAGAGCTCGGCCATTACTCCAGCTGTTACACTGGCTGCCCAGTAAATTCCAGGCCCAATTCAAGATGCTGGTATTAACCTTTAAAGCTTTTCATGGCGCGAGGCCAGACTGCCTTCTCCCACATATTCTGGCCTGCCCTTTTAGATAATCCAAGGGGCCTGTCCTCCAAGTGCTCTGACCCAGGTTAGGGAGATGGTGGCGTGAGGGCAAGCTTTCTCCAAAGTATTGCCACAGTCCCAGAACACCCGCCTGTGAGGTTGAAGAACAATCCCTTCCCTTACATCTTTTGAGCAAGGGCAGAAACATTATTTTCCCAAGCTTTTAATTGATGGTTTTTTAAGAGCTGGCCTCTTGTATCCTAGAGTATCCACTGCTCTTTTCAACCTTTCTGCAGATGCTATTGTTCGATTTACTCCTAGCTGTATTTTCTGTGAAATTGAATTTGCTGTTCCTGACAGTTTTTATATTAGTTGTTTTTAAATGCTTGTTTTTATGAAGTTTCTGTTAGCCACCTTGGGCATTTGCTTTGCCAAGGGAAAGGCAGGGTAGGAATTTTTAAAAATGCATGAATATTGTGTCTGAAGAAATTCCTTTTTTTTTTTTTAATTGCCTGATATGCATGTAACATATTCAATGCTCTTTGGGACAGAGTACCCTGCATAGATCTCAACAACAGTTCTTTTTTGACTTTGAAAAAAATATATATATACACACAGCATTTTTGTGTGAACTTTCAAGAATTTGCAAGCACAGGACCACATGGGACAGACCAGTTCTATGTGACTCAGCAGTTGTCATCTTAATGTTCAGGTGATACCATTACATCATGGGAAGTACATTTTTCTGAGTAATGTACTATGCAAGATCCATCTGTCGACCACACCTGTGTGTGTGTGTCTTTCTTTGTCATGAATATTAGAGCATTTCCTCTCAGCCGCTTAGTGATTTTGTAAAAAGGCAAGTCTGTGCAACTTAACACTTCCTTGCTCGTCAGGAGTTACTTGTCTCAATTGGTAGCCACCTGTACGTTTCATCTTAATGTTCACATTTTCTCACATGATATATTGGATAGAGAACATTTCTTGTTCCAAGGACACTTGCATTGGATTTCCTCACCAAGAGAGCATACACAGACAAAAACGTTGCTCTTCGGTGTTAAGGGAACCTGAAATCTATTCTAATTAATAAAATGTATGCATATTATTCATTTATTTTGTTTATTCTTACACCACATATTAAGACTGTTCTAAAGCTACTTGATATTTTGCATTAGACTGGATTGGGGGGGTAGCACTAGGTACATACAGGATGTAGGAAGAGAAAGGCAACAAGTAAAAAGTAGTTGATATATTCCTATAATTGGTGAGAGAGCTTGGGAGGAGATCCTGAATAAATGGCCATTTTCAAATGTAGCTCTAAAATAATTAAGAGTCAGGAACGTCTTCACTTCGTGTATTTCTGAGTTGACAGAAATCATGGAAGCTGAGATTCAAGGTCTGCATCCAATAATAACCAGTTGTGTGGTATGAATAATCAGTAATGAATGATCAATAATACATTCAAACTGAGTCAGATTCGGTGTGTCACCCCTGATGAATAGCATAAATCAAACCATGTTGGCTCTGAACTTGGAAGACACAACTATGAAGCCATGTGCTGCTTGTGCACTGTTGCATGTTTAGGGATTCTAAACAGGAGATAAGCATTGTGAACTGTATGCACTGGTTTGTGTAGTTGAGCCTAGTATTTTAGCAGTCAGCAGGTAGTATGTTCTCTAGAAGCTAATCACCAGCCCTAAATCAGGAGGGCAGAGGTATGTGCGTGCATGTGCATGTGAATATGCATGTAGGCAGTGGTGGCATCTAAATGATTTAAGAACAGGAACTCACTTTTGATTGGCACGTGTCTGGACCCACCCACCGGAAGTGACGTCATAAGCCAGAGGCTGGCCGAGCCCAGGTCTACTCGTGGCTGGTTCCTATGATAGACCAGGGCTCTGGAGGCTGGTGGAGCCCAGGTCTACCCGCGGCTGGTTCCTAGCCAGCAACAACGTCAGCGACGAGTGGGCGGAGCCAGCTGGTTCTGTACAGCGCCTGGCGCCTACCGAACAGAAAGCGAAGAATCCCCCTTCCCCAATTGCAGCTCCAATAGCGATGGGGACAGTCTCCCAAAGAAACCTCACACCCAGAGCGCCAGTGAAATGCTCTGGACTGGAGAGACAGTGGCGAAAACCTTTCCTTGGTCTTCGCAGCTAGGGGAGGTGGAGTTATTCAAAATTGCCAGGGAAGTTGAAAATTGGCACAGGGGCAGCAGCCTCGAAGCCGAGGCTGGCTGAGCAGAATGAGGCAGGAACCTGTGGAAGGAGCTGAGGGGCGGCACCACTCCGGACGGCACCCTTGGGCGCTTCCCCACACCAAAGCCCGCTTACGCCTGGCACGTCAGGAGGGCAGCTTCAAAAAGTTCCGGCTCCCCTCCGGGGCCCCCCTTGATTCGCCACCGCACCCCCAGGACGCCCCTTCTCCCCAGTGGGTGCAGACTCACCAGGGCGGCTGCTGACTCCACGTGTGTGGCTGGAGGGAGCAAGGAAGGGGGCTGTGCAGGACGGGACTTCCCCACTGCAGTCCTTCGCCCCTCTAGGAATCCGGAGTCGCTTCCTTTAACCCTCTGAGTGCTGGCAACCAAGAAGAAAAGCTCTTTGCAGAGGAATCAGGAGGGGAGAGGAGGGGAGAAGCGCTGCGGAGTGAAATGGGCGGAGTCAGCCCTAATTTTAACAAGTGGAACTGAGTTCCCCCGCGTTCCCCCTACATGACATCACTGCATGTAGGACATAAGTTCACAGAGTATTATGAACATGTGCCTTTTCCTAAACTTTGATCCATCTGAATTAAAGAGGCTTTCGAATCTTGTATATGCTGATGAAAATGAGATTCATTCATCAGCTATTAGAACATCAGTCAAGTAATTGTCACTAAATGGTTCAACAGCTTTTTTTTTTACTCTCAAAGTGCTTCTCATCAAAGTCAAAAATCTGATATACATAGAAGTCACTTTTTTGAGACAGTCTTCTGATTCCAAAAAATTTGGTCTGATATTTGAATCAGTTAGTTGGCACGAAAGGAGAAAAGGGGGCAGAAAGGCAGAGTCGAAAGGGCATCATATATGTTAACAATTTGTTTTCCTGGGTCATGTAGGCATCTGTTAACCAGCACTGAAAACATGACGGCAATATAAAAAGTTTTGTCTCCCAAAAGCAGAAACCCAGTTCACAGATGTTGGAATGGCTTGAGACAACTTTGGGGACTGAATAGGGTGAAAAGGCTGGATTTGTTAGAGAGGGGAATACCTATAGAGGCCTTTTCTGTGAAGCAATACCATGACTTCATTACCATGTCAATTCTGGGAAAGGCCACTGATTTAACACAGCAGTTGGCTGAATCCATATGGAGCTGATGAACCTCTGAATGAATAGTGAATGGAAAAACTGCTGGAATCTGCTTTCAGCTTTTTGTTCCCAGGATGACCAATGTAAAAGACCTAAGAGCTGTACAGCACAGATGGTAGAAACAGAGTAAGAAATCCGTAGGCTTTAAATTTGCTCTATTATCTTGCCTGTGGGTCTGTTTGAGCCTGAACTGAAATACACATTCAGGCACTTTTCTGTCTCCCCCCCCCAAAAAAAAATAATTATGGGAGAATACGTACAACCATTTAACCACACATTTTGTCAGTGGTGTTAGGTACAATTCTTTCACCTTGGCAAAAAGGATCCGCTGATTACCTTAGCAAGAAGCTCACACGATAAGTTGCCACTTGATAACTGGTTGCCTGTATTAATCCTCTTGATTGTGCTTGAGTATTATTACCCACAGCATTAATTGGGGCAGCCGGCTTGTAGAAAAAGAGGCCAACTGTGTCAATGAAAAACCTCCACACAGCAGTTAACTAAAATATTCATTTTGTCCAACTGTGGACAAAGCAAGCACGAAATCAGGACATGCGATAGTAAAAAAGCTAGAAAGGGGCGTTCAGAAATTCCTTCAATGCACCCTTCAGTGGTGGGAATATGCAGATGTTCCCATTGACACAGTCATGTACGTCCACTAGGGTTACATGCTTTAAGAGTTCGACACATCATTGCAAGTGCCAATACAGTAAATCAAAAGGCTCTCTGGCATTATCTGGTTTCTTTTCTGGCTTGAAAAGTTAGAACAGATGTCACAAGGGACGACAAAATGGATTTTACCCACCGAGAGGAGCTTTTCTTGCCTTTAATAGGAAGCGCCTTGAAATGCTAATGGACACAGTTTGTGTTGCTGGGTTTGCATAGAGAGGGTGGAAAAAAGCTCTGATCCCTTAAAAAAAAAAAAGGGAAAAAAAAGCTTTTGTTATTAATCAAGGAAATCTGCTTCTTCTGAAACAGCAAAACACACGAAATGTGAGGCTGCTGGCAGGATAGAGCTTTCTCAAGCCATCTTCTGATCACTACAAATACACATAAAACCACTGAGCAATTTGCTAAGTTGTTATACAGGGCATCACAATGTAGTTTGCATAGATATTTTGCCTTCCCCTTATCACAGTAATGATATGTACAGTGAAAACCGCCCCAAGTGTTCCATCCCCCTGCCCTCTTCTCTGTATTCAGATTCTGTGCAATCTTGTTTCCTTCCTATCAGTGATCTGAGACTGCAGGACTGGAAAGTCACTGTTTATAGGCCTGGCTTTTTCATATTTTGAGTACTGAAGAACAGAGGAGGAGTCTCCTGCGGGAATGAAACCAACATAGGACATGGCACTTAACATGGTATATGTGATCAGCAGGTCTTGTTCAGTCCTTGGACATCAAAGCAGGAGCCTGAGCTACTTTGAAAAGTAATGAGTGCCTTTTTACAAAGAGAGCAAGTTTTGTCCCTCTTTCTGTTGAAAATATTTGGTTTTGCAAATGCAGTTCTAAACTTGCAGAATATATGACTGGGATAAGTGAAATTAAGTCTGCATAGGGCGTAAATCCTAACCAACTTTCCAACCCTGATGCAGCTGCAATACTGCCCTGAGATAAGGGAACAAACCTTCCCTTACTTTGAGGAGGCCTCCAAGACTCTCCACTCCATGGTTGGATGTACTGCATTGGCACGGCTGCATCAACTCTGGAAAGTTAGTTAGGATTTGGTTGTGATTTTCCTCAAAACTATTGTGATGTTGCACATTGAATGCGTGTGGTGCATTGAACGCATGTGGCTGGAAGGGAGACCTTGGCCAGGCTGGGCACTCACCAGTGGTGCATGCACATCAGAGGTCCTATGTGGCTGGGCCAACTCCTGAACTGTCAGCGCTGATAGCAGTGGTGGTGCCTGGTGTGGGGGAACCCAGTTCCGGGTTTTGTCCCAGAGAGCCCCTAGCAATTGCTCTACCGCAGTGGTTCTCAACCTTTTTTCCACCGGGACCCACTTTTTACTATGACAGCCTGTTGGGACCCCCAACCATAATTGGGAGCAAGTTGCATCGAACTCACTGACAGTGCAATTCTATGCTTGTCTACTCAGAAGTAAGTCTCATTGTGTTCAATGCAGCTTACTCCCATGAAAGGATTGCAGCCTGGGACTCAGATCCACATTAGCGCGCGCAGACACGAGCAGCCCTCTGACTCTCCCCAAAGGCCTCCATTAGCTCGCGCAGCCTCCCATCTGCGCGAAAGGCCCTCTTTCTCCAGCCAGACCTCCCTCAGTGTGGCTGCACCTGCCCGGCGAGAACTTGCGCCTTTAACGCCACATGAGGCGCGCCCCCCCCCCGCCCAGAAAGTCATCTCGAGAAGGATGAGAGCGTGGCGCGCAGACCGGATCCAGCACGCAAATCCCTGCTCAAGCCAGGCAGCTTTCCTGGGTGCCCTTGACCCGGTCCTCCTCTCTCAGCCTCGCTTACCTTGCAGGGTTGTTGTGATGGGGGGAGGCGAAGCACCCACAAGCCTGACGTCAGGGCGGGATGGCTCACCCGTGCAGCGCCCTGCAGACTCTCTCAGGGCTGGAGAGCCGCCGCCTGTCCTGCACGCTGCTCCCAGGGAGTCCCGCTCTGGCCCGTGAGTGCGCGCGGGATGGCGGCCTCGGACGTGTGTTGACTCACGAGTCGGCCCCACGCCGCCCAATGAGCATCCCTCCCGGGAAAGTGCGCGTGGGCGGGAGGCCTCCCCGGGCAATGCCCCTGCACGCCTCCTCCCGAGTAGTCCCATGGCGCGCCTCCTCCCGAGTAGTCCCATGGCGCCCCGTGAGGCTTCCAAGGTGAGAAATTCCGCAGCTCCCTTTTAGTGTCTTCCTCTGTCTTGGGCCAAGCTTCGTCCCCCACCCCCCACAGACCTGTTCCCCCCCCCCGTGTGTGTTTTGGAGGGAGGTGCCGGCGACCCCTGCAAAATGCTTGTTCGACCCCCAAAGGGGTCCCGACCCCCAGGTTGAGAACCGCTGCTCTACCAGAAGAAACTGTCTCTGCGGCTATAGTACTCTCCTAGAATGTGTATTCCTCATGAAACGTAGCACTGAATGATAAAACGTTGATTTCAATGGCATGGTTGGACTGATATTGCAACACCATGGCCCAATCTTATGAACCTTTCAGGACAGTGGATCTGTAGGGCACAGAGCCCCCCCCCCCAAAAAAAAACCACAGCCGTGCCAAAGGTGCCAATCCCTCCCCACAAGGTGTATCTAACCTTCCACTTCGTTATCTCCCTCCTGGTCATGCAAAGCATGCTCAGCCTGGTTAAATCCCCCATCCTGATTGTCTCCTTCACCCTTACCTGATCCAGACTTTCATGGCTGTTCCCTTTTGTTTACCCGAACACTCCTGCTGCTTCTCCTCATTGCTTTTCAGCTCAGTTTTGAAAAGGCAGAGGAAATAGAAACAAGGAAGTGTGGAGGAGGAGAGTGGCGTACAGTACGCTCCTGCTTCGCTGCTGTGGTGAGGAACTCTATTCCTCCCCCCACCCTTGCTTGTCCCCCACCCTTTGCCTTTTCAAAAGACAGGGAGGAGGGCAGGAAGGATGGAGACCACACCAGACCAGCAGGGGCAGTAGTCATGCCTACTATCGAGGGCTCTGGCTCCTGCTGCATAACCAGGGTGGCTGGTGGAGGTGGCCAGTTGATGCAAAGCACTGCCCTGAGCCAATCTGGTTTAAGCAGTCACTTCTCCTCAGAGCTTGCAGTGCATCTGGGGCAGGGCAATGTCACTGCGCCCCCAGCACAGCTGCTCCACCCTCGTGAGGCCACACCTCCTTGCGCCCAGAACCACTTCATTTAGGAGTGATTCCGTGAGGGAGGGCAGGGCCCCCCTGAAAAACGTGCTGGTTTTTTAGCGCCGCTGCTTCAAACCGCAGCCAGCGCCCACCATACTCGCCTCTTCCCATGGCACCCTCCCTACACCCCTGCCTCCCTGCCTCATTTTTAGACTAGCCCAATCGGTAGCTTCTGCCCTGAGCCATTCTGACAGCTTATTTGCACTTTGAAAGGCTGTTGCTTCACACAACAAATCTAGCACATGGGAACCCCAACAAGAAGCAGGACACATGGGCACAAGTGCACCTTGTCTGTCCTGTTATGACTGAAGCATGACATCACACCAGTGCTGTTACAGTATGGAGGAAGCTTTTCACGGATGTGATGTATATTTAGAAAGATTATTAAATTCATTTAAGTGGATAAGTGACTGAAGACTCCGAGCACGATGGCCATGCAATATGGTGAAGGCCACAGCCATGTACTATCTGAGAAGAAGAGGAAAAGGCCCAATATTTTTAATGGTCTTATTGGTGATGGTCACCCAGGAAGAGACACGCCAGACTCAAGGTTGTAACTGCAAGGTTGTGCCAACACTGAAGTTTCTAGTATGTCTTGTAGACGAATATCCCCATTGCTTTTATGCTCAGGATTCTAGACACCTTGCAAAGCCAGCCTGGTACAACTCACCCCTCCTCAGTCACTGCTCAGTGGCAACAACCAGTTCATGCCCAGGCTCTTCCTCTGCTCCCAGTGGCAGACCTACCTTTTTGAGGCCCTGAAGCTTGAGCTGTTATGGGAGCACCTTCTCAACTAGCAACAGGATCTGGATAGCTGCCGTCATCTCTTTCAATGGGTTGTTCCAAGACATATCACCACAATTTTTTTTTTAAAAAATTAATAACTACATCTCAGATTTTCATTAAAATTACTATACAGCAGTGGTATTCAAAATGTTTAGACCAGGACCCACTTTTTAGAATCGCACTTGTGTTGGGACCCACCAGAAGTGATGTCATTAATCTGGTTGTGATGTTGTGGTGGGAAGTGACATCATCAAACAGGAAGCGCTGTCGTTGTAACAGAATAAAATTACACTACTGAAATGCAGATTGGCATTCTTGGACTGCAGCAACTGTACAACCATGAAACATCCCTGACAGAAAACAAGATTAGGCCAAAATATGATGTAAAAGTACTGAACTAAAAACAAATTTAAAAAAACAAACATCCTTACTTGAAAATTCAAACTGTCACTTGGGTCATGGAAAGCTGGGAACAGCCATTTCGGAAGCTCCTTTTGTGAGTGTTCGGAAGCTCCTGCTATATTCCTTTTGTGAGTGTTAACAGTCTGAATTTTCAAGTAAGGTGTTTTTTTTAAAAAAATTGTTTTTAGTTCAGTGTTGTTACATAACATTTTGTCCTAATCTTGCTTTCTGTCAGATATGGTTCATGGTTGTTCAGTGGCCACTTTGTATTCCAGGAGTGTCATTTTATTATGTCACAATGATGGTACTTCCTGCTTGATGATGTCATTTCCAGCCATGACATCACTTCCAGTGGGTTCCGACATGAGTGCCATTCTAAAAAGTGGGTCCCTGTGCAAAAAGTTTGAAAACCACTGCCTTATAGTTTTTCAGTTATTGGGGGGGGAGGGAATGAAAATCAGGGAAGTGTTATAAACATGCATGATGCATCATAGAATGAGGCAATAAAACATAGAGAAGACCACAGTCAATATAATCTTGTACATTTTAAAGCAAAATGTTAAAATAATATGCACTAAAGTCGCTTCTGGGCCCTTCCAGGGTTAGGGGCCCTGAAGCTTCAGCGTCACAAGTTTTGTATAGACCTACTCCTGCCTGCTTCCTAGCTGTCTCTTTCAGGTCATGCTCAGGGCCTTGGGAGTGCTCACTATTGCTTGCCACCAAGTGTGGTAGTTCAGCACACTGGGTGCGCAATCCTAAACCTGGAGTTAGGCCTGCACAGTTAGGCCAGCACACGGGACATCATAAAGTAAGTTTGTACCACTCTCGGAGTCAAAGAGGCCAGCACATAGACATGCGCCATCCTCCCTGACTCAGAGAATGGGTTTACAGTGGCCCTTATGCTGGCCAAACTTTGCTGGCTTAACTGTGCCAGCCTAACTGCAGGTTAGGATTGCGCCCTGAAAATGTTTAGAGCAGTGATTTTCAACCTTTTTCATGTCACGGCACACCATCGATTTTTTGACAGTCAACAAGGCACATTGTGCTGCAAGAGGGGGGGCTCACATTCCCCAAAGGCCCCTCTCCCAAATTCTCAGGCCACACCTGGGGATCATTTGTGGCACACCAATGTGCTGCGGAACAGAGGTTGAAAATAGCTGGTTTAGAGCCTCAAAACCAGCAAGAATGTTGACGCCCCATAAAAACTTTCCATTGACTTTCAAGGTGTTTTGGATCCTGCTCCTTTAAGTATTTGCAGAAATACATTTTTGCTGGTTTGTTGGACCAGGCTAGCAAATTGCAGAATTGGCCTCCCATGTGATTCAGGTTTTTTAAAAAAAGCTTTAGAAGTTGATAGCGGCTGTGGTTAAATTTTCTAAGAAGACAACGTGGAGGTGTTAAACAGAAGAGAAGGAATGGCTTCTTGTGCATTACCATTAGGAAGTGGTAAGTATATTTGTCTCAGTACAAACCATACCTATTTCTGGAAACATTGGTTTATTTCTTTTTCCTCTAGAAGCGAGAGAATTTCATTCTACAGTCATTCTGAGATACGCTGATATTATCAAAAAGTTCCATTATCGATAGTACTTCCGCTAAGTTTTTCACCTCATCTCTTTCTTTGGAGACAGCAACAAGTAAACAATAAACTACTGACCCACCAAACAATCCTCAAATGATGCCTGCATTTGCTGGAATTTGCACAGGCACAACAGGCCGAAGTGCCTCTGTAAGGCTGTGTGTGTGTATGTGTTCCTTGGTAGTCCCTAAGATCAGCTGAGGGTACCCACATGTCCCGTTTAACAAGGACAGGTCCCACCAGAGGCATGTTCTCTGTGTATGTCCTACAGTGCAATTCTATGGATTTCAACACAGAAGTAAGCCCCATTGACTTACTCCCGGGTAAGTGTGCATAGGACTGCAGCCTTATAGCCCTAGTGCTCCTTCCCCTTTTAAACATTTTGTTACCCACCTCAAGCCTCTGATCTGGTATAAATCAAATTTTAAATGAGCCTTTATCCATTTTAGAATATGTATATGCTCTTTTCACAAAATGCTTACATAGCAACACACGCACCCCTCAATAAATGGGTCCCAGTTGCAGATGGCTTCACAGTTTTAACAGGTAAACAGATACTTTGCCATCTCTTTAGCTGGCCTGGTTCTTGTGCTTTAAAAAAGTAGTCTGATTGGCAGAAGCAAAGTGGGTTAATTTTTTCCAACTGCTTGGTTTCTGATAGGAAAGTTGACCCCAGTGTAGGCACAATGGGTTTCCCAGCCGGATGTCTGAATGCAGGGGTGTTCACTTCCTACCACTCACTTGTCTCCATTGCTCTCCCTCCTCGTCTTCCCATTCACTTGGATTGAAAAAGGAAGGAGAGGAAGGAGAAATGTGGGAGAGAGGAGAGTGTGGACTAGAGCATCTCTGGACATTCTCTGGTGTGGAGGCCAGGCTGTTCCTGGAGGCATCAGACCAAAACACGGCTTTAAAAAACTGGTCAGACATGGCTGTTCAGGAAAGTCTATGATATTGACTGAATTCCTGATATTTTACTGTTCTATTGTGATGGCTTTGTTTGCATATTGGAATTTGTGTCTATTTAATTTCGGATTTTTACATTCTTTATTGTTAACTTTACTGTTCTATCTAAGGTGTGATCCTAACCAACTTTCCAGCACTGACATAGCTGTGCCAATGGTATGGGGCATGCGTTGAATCTTGCAGTTGTGGGGAGGCAGTCATAGAGCCTACTTAAGGTAAGGAAATGTTTGTTCCCTTATCTCAGAGCTGCATTGCCCTTACCCCAGTGTTGGAAAGTTGGTTAGGATTGTGCCCTCAGTGAGAGAAAAGTTTCTTAAATGAATGACTTGCTTTTGCTTCTAGTGCAGTAGTGCTATCCAGCCGGTACGCTGGGCGGGACTTACGTTTGATTGGCAGTCTGCCCGTTGCGTCACGCTGCGTTCCGCCGCTTTCCCGCACGCCCCGGCGGGCGGGAAAGCGGCGGAACACGGCATGACGCAACAGGCGGACTGCCAATCAAACGTAAGTCCCGCCCAGCGTACCGGCTGGATAGCACTACTGTTCTAGTGTATTATTGCTGGAGACCAAGCCACAAATGAGTGAACACTGAATGAAATGCTTGACCTGTCACCCAATGCAATGCAGCATGAATGTGTGAACTGCCTCTTTTGCAAAGGAACTGCTCGGATCCAGCAAGAGAGATCCACACACAGGAAAAAAACAGTTTTGTTGCGTGTGCTGCAGATGCAGATCTGCCTGGTTGTGGTCAGCAGTCCCTATTCGGAGGCCAGATGTGGCTAAGGAGGTGCATCCCATTTGGGGCCACTGGTTGTTGTGCACTACTAGAGCTGGATTGGAGCCACTGTGCTTGTGCGAACCTCTGGCAATATGAAACTTGGTCTGAGGAGCTTGATCTACAGTGGCTATTTCCAGAGATGCTGTTTCAAGTATGATCGGTACAGAAGCAAAGCTGTGGACAGGGTCTTCAGCAAGATTTTGTAAACTGACTTGGATATTTTCAAGATTAAAATGGAAAAAAGAAGCATTACATATATTGAGAGCATTTATGGTGGTTCCTTTTTTATTCCTAATATTGTATTACATTTGTATCCCACCCTTCCTCCAATGGACTCAACATAGAAACTACCCTACTTGACGCTCTCAACATCCTTGTGAGCTGCAATTCTATCTACACTTACCTGGGAGTGAGCCCCATGGACTATAATAGGACTTGCTTCTGAGTAGACCTGCATAGGATTGGGCTCAGAGTCTAAGAGAGAACAACTACCTTGAACATATTTGATGAGCTTTATTACTGAGTGATGTTCACACTTTGTGTGTGTGTGTGTGTGTGTGTGTGTGAGCAAAAAGATTTGTATCTTTGGCATGCACACTGCATAATGTACATGGGCCAATGTAATTGTAAATAGTGAAAATCAATCAGTGTGTGTAGAGCTGGCCAGAATAGCAGGTGCGTCTGTAGAATACTCACATGTTGTCTGAAACCAAAGGTGACTGGGTGGAAACTGACTGCATTGAAATGACACCACTGCTGGTTTCACATGTGCAAACATACTGTTTGATTCTGCAGTCATTCAATTATGAATATGCCTTGGATAGCAGCAAGTCACAGCTTTGGTGATTCATGATTGGCAGCCAGAATTCTGATTGCTCAGCACTGGAGAAAGTCTGACATGCCTTTTTATAGTTCAATGGGAGGTGATACGTTGAACGTTAGTAAAATGCCAAACAGCATAGTCTTATGCATGTTTTCCCAGAAATAAGTCCCATGTGTTTAATGGGGCTCACTTCCAGGTAATGGGGAATAGAATTGCAGACTAAAGTTAACTAAGTTTTATGTTCATTTGGGAAAAGTAAATATTTTGGAAGCTTAAGAGTTCTATTACTGGAACAGACACAACCAATTTAGCAGTGGGGTTGATAAAGGAATATAGTGATTAACTATAATTTTTAATCAATTTATTATGATGCATATTATAGGACTGGGAGACTTTTAAGATCCAAACTTTCCCCAAATTCTTTCATTTATGCAGTGTGAATTCTATTATAAAAGTTATGCATGGTGTATGCGTATTTTGTGACCTTGAAGGACTATGCCTTGTGGATTTTTTTTTATCAGAAAGGAGTTTTTCTAATATTTGGCATACATAGGGTTACCAGATACAAAGTGGGACAGTGCCTATACCTTTAACCATTGTATAGCAGAGGGAATTTGGACAGGTGCAGCTCAACATGGAAGAGTCTCAAAAGTAGACTTGCCAGGTATCCCTTATTATAAGGGACTTCCCGGATTTAAGATTTAAAAATCGTGTCCCGTATCAGTGTTGAACGGGACTTTAAAAATCCCATTCTAAAATTCTGCTGCTGTTGCTTCTTGCTGCTGCCTTGCCATGGCTAACTGCATAATTTTTACATTATTTCTGGTAACCGTGGAGTGGTTTGATAGAAAGCAGTGTCCCGATACCTGTGTGTCCCTTATTGTCATTTTGAAAACCTGGCAAGTCTACTCAAAAGCTGCACCTGCCCAAATTCCCTCTTCTATACAATGGTTAAAGGTCTAGGCACTCTGTGACTTTGTATTTGGTAATCCTGTTGATAAAGGCTTGGCTTTGGGCCAAGTAGGCCTTGGGTTTGAAAACGGTGACAGGGGGCTGCTTTTATCAACCTCAGATGGTGTCATCTAACTATGCGGCCTTTCTTTATACATTTGTGTTTGCATTCTCAAGGCCTCAGTCTTCCTCAAAACGAGAGCAGAAGAGGACAACCTTGGAATGTATTTCAATCATTTCCCCACAAACTTTGAAACTTGTCTTGTTTTCCCTCTCTCTCTCTCTCTCTCTCTCTTGCGCAAACTTCCCCTGTCAGGTAGCACTGCAAATTGCTATGATTCCAGCACCTAAGATGGCCTCACAAACCCTGCGGACATTGAGCTACCAGAGAACAGATTGGATTGGTAAAAATAAGTGTGTGTGTTCTCGCAGAACCTGAGAAAATGGCACCTTCACTTTGTTAAAAAAAAATCTGTTTGTGCCACTCTGATCATCACTTCATAACTGGTGGGATAGCAGAACATATGTCTCTGAAGTGGCAGAATACAGAAGTCTTTGCTACCTCTGCTCCTTAAGAAGAGGGGCGGGGTGGTGGTGGGGAGAAGAAAGAAATACCTTTGCAGAGTGTCTTCGTAAAATCAGTGCCAAAGGGCTCTTGCTGTAAAAAATCAATTGAAATGTAAATTGCTCATGAAAGTGAAATGAAATGCTTTTTAAAGGGTAAAATGGAAATGAACGTTATGTTGAAATCCTTTACTTGACATATGTTCCAAATGTCCATACTTATCAGGGACAGCGAGTTTCTGATTTTGGTACCTGTCCCGGCTTCTGTTTTGGCATTTACGTTGCGGAGGATGGCTTTTTTAGAACTTCTTGGTGTGCTCTAGAGTTCTGCAGGTTTCTGCTTTCCCCTCCCAGGTGCGTCTAAAAAGTGAAGAGTACTCCAAGCCCCTTCCACCGTCCCATCACACCTTTGGCTCCACCTACGCAAAACTTCCTGCTCCAACCCAGTTTGCCAATGAAAGCTGCTCTATCTATTGGCTAGATAGAATGTCCATTTCCAGAACCTCTATTTCCTGGAAGATAGAATTTCCAGAGGAGCACATACAGTCATGTCTTGACATTCGCGGGGTTCTGTTCATGGAACCTCACGGATTCAGAAATCGGCAGATAATGAAATCTGCGCACCCAACACTTACAGGACCTCCTGACGCGACCGGAGCTGTACTCCCATTGTGTCCAGGGGTTTTTTTGAGGCCTGCAGAAGCAGGTTCACATCCTTCTCTAGCATGCCACAACCCTCCATTTTTGAAAGAAAAATCAGAGATATATGCACGCATGTGTGATACTGGCACACTTTTTAACATTGATGTTTTTGAGAGTGTGCCATGGAATAAATGTCATCTGTCAGTGACACTGTGGTAAAGCGCTGAACGATGGAGGCTGGCTGGCTGGCTATTGGGATACTGGCAAGTATCTCCTGACTGGACAGCAGCTCACCATGTAAACATTTTGCACCATTGTTGTTCTACCTGGAGGCACAGCCAGACTACTGGGAAGAAACCTGAAGGGAAGACCAACTTTTTCTGGAAGGGCGTGAGGGAAAAGGAACATTCAGCTTGCTCTTGTAAACAGATATGTAAATATGCACACAAACCTGGCAGGTAAAAAGGTCTACTTCCCTTCTCCCATCTCACATAACCACTATCCAGATAACAAATGTTGCTGGAAGTGCTGGAGTTGCATCTATTCTACAAATACAATCCAGTCCATTGTGAAATGAAAAATATTCCATTAAACATTCTTAAAGGGGTGTTTTAGAGGAACAGAAATTCACTGACACATTCCTTCAGAAATTAGAAAGAGGGCTCAGGAAGCATTCTTGGGTATGAGAATAGGTCTTACAAGCATATAAGTGCGTGTCCTCTTCATGCATGAAATGCTGGAACTTCTGATTTGAATCAGAACAGGGCCAGATTCTGCATTTGATGGTGGGGCAAGAAGTTTTATGGATCCCATAAAATTTGGAGTAAATTAGGTTTCGGTGTATCTTCGGAACCTGATAATGTTTCAGGATAATGCTTGAATGTTAGTACATATGAAACTATATTTGTAAAAAACAACCTTCAGTTTGTTTGATTTAGAGCGAAAACCCACAATTGCCACATTTAGGGTGCAATCCTAACCTGGTGTTAGGCCGTCACAGTTAGGCCAGCAAAGTTTGACTGACACAAGGGACACCATAAAGCATGTTTGGACCACTCTTGGAGTCAGGGAGGATGGTGCACATCTGTGTGCTGGCCTCTCTGACTGAGAATGGTCCAAACATACTTTACAGTGTTCCTTTTGCTGGCCAAACTTTGCTGGCCTAACTCCAGGTTAGGATTGCACCCTTAATCTTACTGCATCAAAGTAGTGTTAGAACAATTTGTTTCCTCTTAAGCAATTCCTTGCTGGTGAGTCTTGTTTACATACATATGTATACTTTTTCATAATCCTTGCTAATAGTTAGGGATTTTAAGTGTTGCTTTAGTTCCTTATTATTCGGCCTTGCATTATTTTTAAAATGAGAGGTAAAGCCATTTGCAAGAAGACTGTGGTTACTCAGCGGGAAGAGAAATATATTATGTACAGGCTCCAAAAGTAGTTTCTGTTCCTTTTTCATGTTCGAGGATTGGATGATGGCATGAACCCAATTTCTGGGTTGTGGCCTGGTTCACATTAGGCTATGCTGATGATCATTTGCTTTTCCTTGGTTATATCTACTGTACAAACTGATGAGAGGAAATGATTATTTGCATATAAATCTTTGGTGTAGATATACCACCTTAGTGATTATTTGTGTTCTTAAAATACTGAGGACCAAAACATACAAAATGATGCAACCAAAATGATGCTAAAATGCATAATTGTGTAGTTATAACCTAAGTTTTATTTGTGTGTAGCAGCCTTGAGGTCACAATTTGAACTGGGAGTGCAGCATGATGGTAGAGGGTATTTGGCTGTGACACTACAGGTTGGGTTTCTTGAAGCCCGAGCAGATACCAAATTCGCGGATAGGTAGTCATTGATCCTATCAATCAATCAATCAATCAATCAATCAATCAATCAATCAATCAATC
>JAJKFI010040101.1:0-20836 GCA_029204185.1 Lerista edwardsae
TGAGATTAACTTTTACACACGTGCAGGGACATTTTGAATCATGAATTCGCGGCAATCCTCATTGGCGGGAAATGTCTGAGTCAGCCATATTCGTGTGCCCCGGAAGCTTCAAGAAATAGAGCTCATGCCGACTCCAGTCATCTAACCTTCTTGCTTGGTACCTTCCTCTTTTATTTGCATATATCAGTTACTAACTGCCCAATCCTGCCCCCCCCCAGCCTGCGCAATGCAGTGGTGCACATGGAGTGTGCATTGCATGCTGTGGAGGAAGAGTCACCCCTGGTTCAGCCCACTCCCTGCCCTGAATGAAGCAGGGAGAGATGCATTTGCAATGCATTCTGGGGCGAGGTTGGGAGGAGACGGGAACCTCCACAGGACCAAGAAGTGGGTCTTTTAGTCCTAAAAAGGAGTTGTACAGTTGGAAACCATGCAGTTTGGCTGTGCAAAGATAGGAAACAGGATTTGGGCACCCTTTACAAAAAATAGCTTTAATGTGGACCTCAATATCTACAGATTTCAGTATCCTTGGGGATTCTGGAATGGAACCCCTGCAAATATCCAGGTTCCACCTGTAATGCTTTTTAACAACAACAACAACAACAACAACAACAACATGAAACCACTTGGAAAGGTAATCGGGGGTTTGGGGTTGGTTGTCATCAATATGATAATACCCAGCTTTCTCTTTCCATCTTTAGCCAAGGAGGCTGTGGAAGTTCCAAATCAAGGCCTGAAGTCAGTGAAGGGAAGCTTTATTGAGAATGCCATCACCTTTGGAAATATGATTGGCAGTGCCTTGCAACAGGGTCTACTCTGTTGTGGTGCCAGACCTATGGAATTCACTCCTGGCTGAGGTTAGGACTGCCTCTTCTGTGCTGGCATTACAAGTGGGAGTTATGCCTTTTTCTTTCCACCAGGCTGTTTTTTCTCCAGCATTTAAATTTATTTTATATCCAGCATTTAAAATGCTTGTGACTCTTTCTTAAGCTCCCTGGGTGTGGTTGAATCTGTGCAACATATGATTCTGTGTTGTCCCTTTTATACGGAAGATCTCCGTTTAGATTTTCTTGAGGGTCTTTTTGTTAAGCGGGAGGGTTAGGCTGATGCAGATAAAATTGGGTCCATCCTTTTGGGGACTGATGAAGATCTCACTGTGAAAGTGGCATCTTTTTGGAAATTGTCAAGAGAAGGAGAAGCCAATCCACCACAATTGTAAATGTAGATTAGATGGTTTTATTATTTTTAATGGTATTGATTTTATTTATTTATGTATGTGTATATTTATTTATGTATTTATTACGCCAATAAAGGTATGATGTGATGTGACTCCTAATGATTGTTTTGCTGATTTCTTCCTCTCTTGTTGCAAGCCACCTTGGGCTTTCCTGTTGGGCTAGGAAAGATGGGGTATAAATATTTTAAAATATGTTATGTTTGGCCTCACTCATGATCCTCCCCCTGTCTCTGTCTCTCTTTCTGTATGTGTATACTTAGCAACTCAGGGATAGAACAGAGGCACCTGTGTAATTTTGTGCCAATTGGCCATTGCCAAAGTTAGAATTTTTAAAAAAATATTTCATTGCATGCATTTAATAATTGTGGCTTGGGGCTTTCAGAAGTAATGCCATCAACAAATGTACAAATTATTATCTAACAATAATATCTTACTAATCTAAGATAGATAATAATCTGTTTTACTCATAATAATATCTTACTAATAAAGTGTTTGTTTTTGGTATAGATAGCTGTTTACTAGACAAGTAGCACAGTTACCCAGCTAGGAAAGTCAGCATATCAAATCATCTCTCTTTTTCTTTTAAACGTAGTATGAATATTTGCTCTTACTTCATGCCTCAAGAATGTACAAAAGAATCTCCTACTGCATCTAGACCTGAGAACATTTCAAGTCCTTCATCATGGTTTTCTTGGCAGGGAGGCAGGAATGAGGATTCTGAAGTTCACCACTAATGAGGTACCTTACTTTAGGAATGTCTCCCCTGAATGCTGATATGAACGAACTATTCTGTCATGAGCATCCAAAGTGCGTGTGTGTGTGTGTGTGTGTGCGCGCACACACACGCACACACGCTTGCGCTCAGTAATCAAATTTCTCTAATGGGGGATGTTAAATTGGAAAGTGGTTTTGCTTTACTGCATAATGGATCAGCATGTTATTATTTCACAGAATTTCTGAACAATGTGAAGGTTTAGTTCAGCAGGACACATAGTCAGTACGTACTAATAAAGAATGGGTAGAATAATAGGGTGCCACTCTGTCCCCCATGCTTTTTAGCCATTTGTATAAAACCTCTGGGGGAGATCTCCTGGGGATTTGGAATTGGGTATTACCAGTATGCTGATGATGTCCATCTCGCGCTCTCTCTCTCTCTCTCTCTCTCCGCTTACCATTTAATTCCAGGGAAGCTGTAGAAGTCTTAAAGCACTATTTTAAGGCAGCTGGGATCTGGCTGAGGGCCAGTAAACTGAAATGTAAAAAAAATCCAGAGAAGACAAGATGGAGATCTTCCTGAAAATCCATGATACAGGTCACCCACCCATTCTGAGTGGGGTGTAATTCACAGGCTCATATGCCCTAACACCAACCCAGGGCCCATACGAGTGGTGAACTATTTTTAAGTAGGGTGTGTCCTTAAGCCCTTGCAGTCCAAGGCAACAAGGCACACATGCTCTGCCACCAGCCTGGGACCATCGCTAAGAGCACAGCCTCCAAAAAGGAATAAACAGTCTCTTAAATCCACAGGCTAAACTAGACCCAACTATAGGGACCTATCCCAGGCTATAAGGCTTAACTTAAACCAGTAGGGTGCCCAAGCAGCAAGACTGAATTTAGTATGGTTCCCAGTAATCACAAACAAAGTCTATAGCTTAACTATAATTTATTAAAACAAGCAGTTACAAAACTAGGAAGGCATAAATGAACCAACAGAGATGCACTTTAAAATAAAATAAAAAGAAACTAGGCTCCTAATACTGACTAGGCCCTAATACCTGCAAGATGGTTAACCTTACTGGTTCACGTTGCTCTCAAGTCCAAGCAGGCAGCAGGTCTAGGCTGGGGCATCTTGGATTGACGTGGAGAAGCTGATCTGAAGGTTTGAAGATCTAAAGGTCTGATGTTCTGATGTCTTGTTGGAGTCTTGAAGATCTGATGGTGGTGTGTGGTGGTCTGATGCTGTCTTGAAGGTCTGACGAAGTCTTGATGTCTGATGGAGTGTGATCATCTGTACCCCAGAACTGGGTATCTTTATACCCCTCTAGTACAATCAATTATCCAATCAGGATAAAGGTCGGCTATCTCCTGATGGGGTGATGGAACGTTCAGAGGTCACAGAATGGTCAGAAAAGGTTATGTACACAACTTAAGTGAGGGGTCTCAGCTGTGCGGAATCTTCTTGATTGCTGCACTATCTGGATGGAACCTTCCTGATGGCAAGCTGGTGGTTCAGTGTCTCTGACCTCACACCTTTCTGCAGAAAGCAAGGCACATAGGAAATTACACTCCTGATTAGTCAGGAAGTGAGCTGATTACCACCAGCTGGTATTTTAGCAGCTTCAGGTCTTTCCCATGAAATGGAGTCATGTTGACAAAATGGAGTCAAACTATGGCCTAGCCTTCTTTTGCTGTTTTCATGGGGTTTCAATCCCCCTGGTCAAGTGCACACCTTGGATGCTCTTGGTTTCTCAGCTCCACCTGGACAGCCAGGTGGCATCTGTGGTCAGGGGTATGTTTGCCCAGCTTCTGTTGGTGTACCAGCTGTGGCCATACTTGAGGCAATTGGACCTGGCCATGGTAGTCTATGCCTTAGGGTGCAATCCTAACCTGGAGTTAGGCCGGCACAGTTAGGCCAGGAAAGTTTGTCTGGCAGAAGGGACACTGTAAAGCACATTTGGACCACTCTTGGAGTCAGGGGGGATGGTGCACGTCTGTGTGCAGGCCTCTCTGACTCAGAGAGTGGTCCAAACATACTTTACGGTGTCTCTTGTGCCAGCCAAACTTTGCAGGCCTAACTCCAGGCTAGGACTGAGCCCTTAGTGACATTGTGATTGGATTACTGCAGTGGGCTTTACATGGGCCTACCCTTGAAGACAGACTGGATGTTGTTGCATTAGTGCAGAAAACAGAGAATCATGTGGTTACCAGAGCTCGGCCATTACTCCAGCTGTTACACTGGCTGCCCAGTAAATTCCAGGCCCAATTCAAGATGCTGGTATTAACCTTTAAAGCTTTTCATGGCGCGAGGCCAGACTGCCTTCTCCCACATATTCTGGCCTGCCCTTTTAGATAATCCAAGGGGCCTGTCCTCCAAGTGCTCTGACCCAGGTTAGGGAGATGGTGGCGTGAGGGCAAGCTTTCTCCAAAGTATTGCCACAGTCCCAGAACACCCGCCTGTGAGGTTGAAGAACAATCCCTTCCCTTACATCTTTTGAGCAAGGGCAGAAACATTATTTTCCCAAGCTTTTAATTGATGGTTTTTTAAGAGCTGGCCTCTTGTATCCTAGAGTATCCACTGCTCTTTTCAACCTTTCTGCAGATGCTATTGTTCGATTTACTCCTAGCTGTATTTTCTGTGAAATTGAATTTGCTGTTCCTGACAGTTTTTATATTAGTTGTTTTTAAATGCTTGTTTTTATGAAGTTTCTGTTAGCCACCTTGGGCATTTGCTTTGCCAAGGGAAAGGCAGGGTAGGAATTTTTAAAAATGCATGAATATTGTGTCTGAAGAAATTCCTTTTTTTTTTTAATTGCCTGATATGCATGTAACATATTCAATGCTCTTTGGGACAGAGTACCCTGCATAGATCTCAACAACAGTTCTTTTTTGACTTTGAAAAAAATATATATATACACACAGCATTTTTGTGTGAACTTTCAAGAATTTGCAAGCACAGGACCACATGGGACAGACCAGTTCTATGTGACTCAGCAGTTGTCATCTTAATGTTCAGGTGATACCATTACATCATGGGAAGTACATTTTTCTGAGTAATGTACTATGCAAGATCCATCTGTCGACCACACCTGTGTGTGTGTGTCTTTCTTTGTCATGAATATTAGAGCATTTCCTCTCAGCCGCTTAGTGATTTTGTAAAAAGGCAAGTCTGTGCAACTTAACACTTCCTTGCTCGTCAGGAGTTACTTGTCTCAATTGGTAGCCACCTGTACGTTTCATCTTAATGTTCACATTTTCTCACATGATATATTGGATAGAGAACATTTCTTGTTCCAAGGACACTTGCATTGGATTTCCTCACCAAGAGAGCATACACAGACAAAAACGTTGCTCTTCGGTGTTAAGGGAACCTGAAATCTATTCTAATTAATAAAATGTATGCATATTATTCATTTATTTTGTTTATTCTTACACCACATATTAAGACTGTTCTAAAGCTACTTGATATTTTGCATTAGACTGGATTGGGGGGTAGCACTAGGTACATACAGGATGTAGGAAGAGAAAGGCAACAAGTAAAAAGTAGTTGATATATTCCTATAATTGGTGAGAGAGCTTGGGAGGAGATCCTGAATAAATGGCCATTTTCAAATGTAGCTCTAAAATAATTAAGAGTCAGGAACGTCTTCACTTCGTGTATTTCTGAGTTGACAGAAATCATGGAAGCTGAGATTCAAGGTCTGCATCCAATAATAACCAGTTGTGTGGTATGAATAATCAGTAATGAATGATCAATAATACATTCAAACTGAGTCAGATTCGGTGTGTCACCCCTGATGAATAGCATAAATCAAACCATGTTGGCTCTGAACTTGGAAGACACAACTATGAAGCCATGTGCTGCTTGTGCACTGTTGCATGTTTAGGGATTCTAAACAGGAGATAAGCATTGTGAACTGTATGCACTGGTTTGTGTAGTTGAGCCTAGTATTTTAGCAGTCAGCAGGTAGTATGTTCTCTAGAAGCTAATCACCAGCCCTAAATCAGGAGGGCAGAGGTATGTGCGTGCATGTGCATGTGAATATGCATGTAGGCAGTGGTGGCATCTAAATGATTTAAGAACAGGAACTCACTTTTGATTGGCACGTGTCTGGACCCACCCACCGGAAGTGACGTCATAAGCCAGAGGCTGGCCGAGCCCAGGTCTACTCGTGGCTGGTTCCTATGATAGACCAGGGCTCTGGAGGCTGGTGGAGCCCAGGTCTACCCGCGGCTGGTTCCTAGCCAGCAACAACGTCAGCGACGAGTGGGCGGAGCCAGCTGGTTCTGTACAGCGCCTGGCGCCTACCGAACAGAAAGCGAAGAATCCCCCTTCCCCAATTGCAGCTCCAATAGCGATGGGGACAGTCTCCCAAAGAAACCTCACACCCAGAGCGCCAGTGAAATGCTCTGGACTGGAGAGACAGTGGCGAAAACCTTTCCTTGGTCTTCGCAGCTAGGGGAGGTGGAGTTATTCAAAATTGCCAGGGAAGTTGAAAATTGGCACAGGGGCAGCAGCCTCGAAGCCGAGGCTGGCTGAGCAGAATGAGGCAGGAACCTGTGGAAGGAGCTGAGGGGCGGCACCACTCCGGACGGCACCCTTGGGCGCTTCCCCACACCAAAGCCCGCTTACGCCTGGCACGTCAGGAGGGCAGCTTCAAAAAGTTCCGGCTCCCCTCCGGGGCCCCCCTTGATTCGCCACCGCACCCCCAGGACGCCCCTTCTCCCCAGTGGGTGCAGACTCACCAGGGCGGCTGCTGACTCCACGTGTGTGGCTGGAGGGAGCAAGGAAGGGGGCTGTGCAGGACGGGACTTCCCCACTGCAGTCCTTCGCCCCTCTAGGAATCCGGAGTCGCTTCCTTTAACCCTCTGAGTGCTGGCAACCAAGAAGAAAAGCTCTTTGCAGAGGAATCAGGAGGGGAGAGGAGGGGAGAAGCGCTGCGGAGTGAAATGGGCGGAGTCAGCCCTAATTTTAACAAGTGGAACTGAGTTCCCCCGCGTTCCCCCTACATGACATCACTGCATGTAGGACATAAGTTCACAGAGTATTATGAACATGTGCCTTTTCCTAAACTTTGATCCATCTGAATTAAAGAGGCTTTCGAATCTTGTATATGCTGATGAAAATGAGATTCATTCATCAGCTATTAGAACATCAGTCAAGTAATTGTCACTAAATGGTTCAACAGCTTTTTTTTTTACTCTCAAAGTGCTTCTCATCAAAGTCAAAAATCTGATATACATAGAAGTCACTTTTTTGAGACAGTCTTCTGATTCCAAAAAATTTGGTCTGATATTTGAATCAGTTAGTTGGCACGAAAGGAGAAAAGGGGGCAGAAAGGCAGAGTCGAAAGGGCATCATATATGTTAACAATTTGTTTTCCTGGGTCATGTAGGCATCTGTTAACCAGCACTGAAAACATGACGGCAATATAAAAAGTTTTGTCTCCCAAAAGCAGAAACCCAGTTCACAGATGTTGGAATGGCTTGAGACAACTTTGGGGACTGAATAGGGTGAAAAGGCTGGATTTGTTAGAGAGGGGAATACCTATAGAGGCCTTTTCTGTGAAGCAATACCATGACTTCATTACCATGTCAATTCTGGGAAAGGCCACTGATTTAACACAGCAGTTGGCTGAATCCATATGGAGCTGATGAACCTCTGAATGAATAGTGAATGGAAAAACTGCTGGAATCTGCTTTCAGCTTTTTGTTCCCAGGATGACCAATGTAAAAGACCTAAGAGCTGTACAGCACAGATGGTAGAAACAGAGTAAGAAATCCGTAGGCTTTAAATTTGCTCTATTATCTTGCCTGTGGGTCTGTTTGAGCCTGAACTGAAATACACATTCAGGCACTTTTCTGTCTCCCCCCCCCAAAAAAAAATAATTATGGGAGAATACGTACAACCATTTAACCACACATTTTGTCAGTGGTGTTAGGTACAATTCTTTCACCTTGGCAAAAAGGATCCGCTGATTACCTTAGCAAGAAGCTCACACGATAAGTTGCCACTTGATAACTGGTTGCCTGTATTAATCCTCTTGATTGTGCTTGAGTATTATTACCCACAGCATTAATTGGGGCAGCCGGCTTGTAGAAAAAGAGGCCAACTGTGTCAATGAAAAACCTCCACACAGCAGTTAACTAAAATATTCATTTTGTCCAACTGTGGACAAAGCAAGCACGAAATCAGGACATGCGATAGTAAAAAAGCTAGAAAGGGGCGTTCAGAAATTCCTTCAATGCACCCTTCAGTGGTGGGAATATGCAGATGTTCCCATTGACACAGTCATGTACGTCCACTAGGGTTACATGCTTTAAGAGTTCGACACATCATTGCAAGTGCCAATACAGTAAATCAAAAGGCTCTCTGGCATTATCTGGTTTCTTTTCTGGCTTGAAAAGTTAGAACAGATGTCACAAGGGACGACAAAATGGATTTTACCCACCGAGAGGAGCTTTTCTTGCCTTTAATAGGAAGCGCCTTGAAATGCTAATGGACACAGTTTGTGTTGCTGGGTTTGCATAGAGAGGGTGGAAAAAAGCTCTGATCCCTTAAAAAAAAAAAAGGGAAAAAAAAGCTTTTGTTATTAATCAAGGAAATCTGCTTCTTCTGAAACAGCAAAACACACGAAATGTGAGGCTGCTGGCAGGATAGAGCTTTCTCAAGCCATCTTCTGATCACTACAAATACACATAAAACCACTGAGCAATTTGCTAAGTTGTTATACAGGGCATCACAATGTAGTTTGCATAGATATTTTGCCTTCCCCTTATCACAGTAATGATATGTACAGTGAAAACCGCCCCAAGTGTTCCATCCCCCTGCCCTCTTCTCTGTATTCAGATTCTGTGCAATCTTGTTTCCTTCCTATCAGTGATCTGAGACTGCAGGACTGGAAAGTCACTGTTTATAGGCCTGGCTTTTTCATATTTTGAGTACTGAAGAACAGAGGAGGAGTCTCCTGCGGGAATGAAACCAACATAGGACATGGCACTTAACATGGTATATGTGATCAGCAGGTCTTGTTCAGTCCTTGGACATCAAAGCAGGAGCCTGAGCTACTTTGAAAAGTAATGAGTGCCTTTTTACAAAGAGAGCAAGTTTTGTCCCTCTTTCTGTTGAAAATATTTGGTTTTGCAAATGCAGTTCTAAACTTGCAGAATATATGACTGGGATAAGTGAAATTAAGTCTGCATAGGGCGTAAATCCTAACCAACTTTCCAACCCTGATGCAGCTGCAATACTGCCCTGAGATAAGGGAACAAACCTTCCCTTACTTTGAGGAGGCCTCCAAGACTCTCCACTCCATGGTTGGATGTACTGCATTGGCACGGCTGCATCAACTCTGGAAAGTTAGTTAGGATTTGGTTGTGATTTTCCTCAAAACTATTGTGATGTTGCACATTGAATGCGTGTGGTGCATTGAACGCATGTGGCTGGAAGGGAGACCTTGGCCAGGCTGGGCACTCACCAGTGGTGCATGCACATCAGAGGTCCTATGTGGCTGGGCCAACTCCTGAACTGTCAGCGCTGATAGCAGTGGTGGTGCCTGGTGTGGGGGAACCCAGTTCCGGGTTTTGTCCCAGAGAGCCCCTAGCAATTGCTCTACCGCAGTGGTTCTCAACCTTTTTTCCACCGGGACCCACTTTTTACTATGACAGCCTGTTGGGACCCCCAACCATAATTGGGAGCAAGTTGCATCGAACTCACTGACAGTGCAATTCTATGCTTGTCTACTCAGAAGTAAGTCTCATTGTGTTCAATGCAGCTTACTCCCATGAAAGGATTGCAGCCTGGGACTCAGATCCACATTAGCGCGCGCAGACACGAGCAGCCCTCTGACTCTCCCCAAAGGCCTCCATTAGCTCGCGCAGCCTCCCATCTGCGCGAAAGGCCCTCTTTCTCCAGCCAGACCTCCCTCAGTGTGGCTGCACCTGCCCGGCGAGAACTTGCGCCTTTAACGCCACATGAGGCGCGCCCCCCCCCCGCCCAGAAAGTCATCTCGAGAAGGATGAGAGCGTGGCGCGCAGACCGGATCCAGCACGCAAATCCCTGCTCAAGCCAGGCAGCTTTCCTGGGTGCCCTTGACCCGGTCCTCCTCTCTCAGCCTCGCTTACCTTGCAGGGTTGTTGTGATGGGGGGAGGCGAAGCACCCACAAGCCTGACGTCAGGGCGGGATGGCTCACCCGTGCAGCGCCCTGCAGACTCTCTCAGGGCTGGAGAGCCGCCGCCTGTCCTGCACGCTGCTCCCAGGGAGTCCCGCTCTGGCCCGTGAGTGCGCGCGGGATGGCGGCCTCGGACGTGTGTTGACTCACGAGTCGGCCCCACGCCGCCCAATGAGCATCCCTCCCGGGAAAGTGCGCGTGGGCGGGAGGCCTCCCCGGGCAATGCCCCTGCACGCCTCCTCCCGAGTAGTCCCATGGCGCGCCTCCTCCCGAGTAGTCCCATGGCGCCCCGTGAGGCTTCCAAGGTGAGAAATTCCGCAGCTCCCTTTTAGTGTCTTCCTCTGTCTTGGGCCAAGCTTCGTCCCCCACCCCCCACAGACCTGTTCCCCCCCCCCGTGTGTGTTTTGGAGGGAGGTGCCGGCGACCCCTGCAAAATGCTTGTTCGACCCCCAAAGGGGTCCCGACCCCCAGGTTGAGAACCGCTGCTCTACCAGAAGAAACTGTCTCTGCGGCTATAGTACTCTCCTAGAATGTGTATTCCTCATGAAACGTAGCACTGAATGATAAAACGTTGATTTCAATGGCATGGTTGGACTGATATTGCAACACCATGGCCCAATCTTATGAACCTTTCAGGACAGTGGATCTGTAGGGCACAGAGCCCCCCCCCCCAAAAAAAAACCACAGCCGTGCCAAAGGTGCCAATCCCTCCCCACAAGGTGTATCTAACCTTCCACTTCGTTATCTCCCTCCTGGTCATGCAAAGCATGCTCAGCCTGGTTAAATCCCCCATCCTGATTGTCTCCTTCACCCTTACCTGATCCAGACTTTCATGGCTGTTCCCTTTTGTTTACCCGAACACTCCTGCTGCTTCTCCTCATTGCTTTTCAGCTCAGTTTTGAAAAGGCAGAGGAAATAGAAACAAGGAAGTGTGGAGGAGGAGAGTGGCGTACAGTACGCTCCTGCTTCGCTGCTGTGGTGAGGAACTCTATTCCTCCCCCCACCCTTGCTTGTCCCCCACCCTTTGCCTTTTCAAAAGACAGGGAGGAGGGCAGGAAGGATGGAGACCACACCAGACCAGCAGGGGCAGTAGTCATGCCTACTATCGAGGGCTCTGGCTCCTGCTGCATAACCAGGGTGGCTGGTGGAGGTGGCCAGTTGATGCAAAGCACTGCCCTGAGCCAATCTGGTTTAAGCAGTCACTTCTCCTCAGAGCTTGCAGTGCATCTGGGGCAGGGCAATGTCACTGCGCCCCCAGCACAGCTGCTCCACCCTCGTGAGGCCACACCTCCTTGCGCCCAGAACCACTTCATTTAGGAGTGATTCCGTGAGGGAGGGCAGGGCCCCCCTGAAAAACGTGCTGGTTTTTTAGCGCCGCTGCTTCAAACCGCAGCCAGCGCCCACCATACTCGCCTCTTCCCATGGCACCCTCCCTACACCCCTGCCTCCCTGCCTCATTTTTAGACTAGCCCAATCGGTAGCTTCTGCCCTGAGCCATTCTGACAGCTTATTTGCACTTTGAAAGGCTGTTGCTTCACACAACAAATCTAGCACATGGGAACCCCAACAAGAAGCAGGACACATGGGCACAAGTGCACCTTGTCTGTCCTGTTATGACTGAAGCATGACATCACACCAGTGCTGTTACAGTATGGAGGAAGCTTTTCACGGATGTGATGTATATTTAGAAAGATTATTAAATTCATTTAAGTGGATAAGTGACTGAAGACTCCGAGCACGATGGCCATGCAATATGGTGAAGGCCACAGCCATGTACTATCTGAGAAGAAGAGGAAAAGGCCCAATATTTTTAATGGTCTTATTGGTGATGGTCACCCAGGAAGAGACACGCCAGACTCAAGGTTGTAACTGCAAGGTTGTGCCAACACTGAAGTTTCTAGTATGTCTTGTAGACGAATATCCCCATTGCTTTTATGCTCAGGATTCTAGACACCTTGCAAAGCCAGCCTGGTACAACTCACCCCTCCTCAGTCACTGCTCAGTGGCAACAACCAGTTCATGCCCAGGCTCTTCCTCTGCTCCCAGTGGCAGACCTACCTTTTTGAGGCCCTGAAGCTTGAGCTGTTATGGGAGCACCTTCTCAACTAGCAACAGGATCTGGATAGCTGCCGTCATCTCTTTCAATGGGTTGTTCCAAGACATATCACCACAATTTTTTTTTTAAAAAATTAATAACTACATCTCAGATTTTCATTAAAATTACTATACAGCAGTGGTATTCAAAATGTTTAGACCAGGACCCACTTTTTAGAATCGCACTTGTGTTGGGACCCACCAGAAGTGATGTCATTAATCTGGTTGTGATGTTGTGGTGGGAAGTGACATCATCAAACAGGAAGCGCTGTCGTTGTAACAGAATAAAATTACACTACTGAAATGCAGATTGGCATTCTTGGACTGCAGCAACTGTACAACCATGAAACATCCCTGACAGAAAACAAGATTAGGCCAAAATATGATGTAAAAGTACTGAACTAAAAACAAATTTAAAAAAACAAACATCCTTACTTGAAAATTCAAACTGTCACTTGGGTCATGGAAAGCTGGGAACAGCCATTTCGGAAGCTCCTTTTGTGAGTGTTCGGAAGCTCCTGCTATATTCCTTTTGTGAGTGTTAACAGTCTGAATTTTCAAGTAAGGTGTTTTTTTTAAAAAAATTGTTTTTAGTTCAGTGTTGTTACATAACATTTTGTCCTAATCTTGCTTTCTGTCAGATATGGTTCATGGTTGTTCAGTGGCCACTTTGTATTCCAGGAGTGTCATTTTATTATGTCACAATGATGGTACTTCCTGCTTGATGATGTCATTTCCAGCCATGACATCACTTCCAGTGGGTTCCGACATGAGTGCCATTCTAAAAAGTGGGTCCCTGTGCAAAAAGTTTGAAAACCACTGCCTTATAGTTTTTCAGTTATTGGGGGGGAGGGAATGAAAATCAGGGAAGTGTTATAAACATGCATGATGCATCATAGAATGAGGCAATAAAACATAGAGAAGACCACAGTCAATATAATCTTGTACATTTTAAAGCAAAATGTTAAAATAATATGCACTAAAGTCGCTTCTGGGCCCTTCCAGGGTTAGGGGCCCTGAAGCTTCAGCGTCACAAGTTTTGTATAGACCTACTCCTGCCTGCTTCCTAGCTGTCTCTTTCAGGTCATGCTCAGGGCCTTGGGAGTGCTCACTATTGCTTGCCACCAAGTGTGGTAGTTCAGCACACTGGGTGCGCAATCCTAAACCTGGAGTTAGGCCTGCACAGTTAGGCCAGCACACGGGACATCATAAAGTAAGTTTGTACCACTCTCGGAGTCAAAGAGGCCAGCACATAGACATGCGCCATCCTCCCTGACTCAGAGAATGGGTTTACAGTGGCCCTTATGCTGGCCAAACTTTGCTGGCTTAACTGTGCCAGCCTAACTGCAGGTTAGGATTGCGCCCTGAAAATGTTTAGAGCAGTGATTTTCAACCTTTTTCATGTCACGGCACACCATCGATTTTTTGACAGTCAACAAGGCACATTGTGCTGCAAGAGGGGGGCTCACATTCCCCAAAGGCCCCTCTCCCAAATTCTCAGGCCACACCTGGGGATCATTTGTGGCACACCAATGTGCTGCGGAACAGAGGTTGAAAATAGCTGGTTTAGAGCCTCAAAACCAGCAAGAATGTTGACGCCCCATAAAAACTTTCCATTGACTTTCAAGGTGTTTTGGATCCTGCTCCTTTAAGTATTTGCAGAAATACATTTTTGCTGGTTTGTTGGACCAGGCTAGCAAATTGCAGAATTGGCCTCCCATGTGATTCAGGTTTTTTAAAAAAAGCTTTAGAAGTTGATAGCGGCTGTGGTTAAATTTTCTAAGAAGACAACGTGGAGGTGTTAAACAGAAGAGAAGGAATGGCTTCTTGTGCATTACCATTAGGAAGTGGTAAGTATATTTGTCTCAGTACAAACCATACCTATTTCTGGAAACATTGGTTTATTTCTTTTTCCTCTAGAAGCGAGAGAATTTCATTCTACAGTCATTCTGAGATACGCTGATATTATCAAAAAGTTCCATTATCGATAGTACTTCCGCTAAGTTTTTCACCTCATCTCTTTCTTTGGAGACAGCAACAAGTAAACAATAAACTACTGACCCACCAAACAATCCTCAAATGATGCCTGCATTTGCTGGAATTTGCACAGGCACAACAGGCCGAAGTGCCTCTGTAAGGCTGTGTGTGTGTATGTGTTCCTTGGTAGTCCCTAAGATCAGCTGAGGGTACCCACATGTCCCGTTTAACAAGGACAGGTCCCACCAGAGGCATGTTCTCTGTGTATGTCCTACAGTGCAATTCTATGGATTTCAACACAGAAGTAAGCCCCATTGACTTACTCCCGGGTAAGTGTGCATAGGACTGCAGCCTTATAGCCCTAGTGCTCCTTCCCCTTTTAAACATTTTGTTACCCACCTCAAGCCTCTGATCTGGTATAAATCAAATTTTAAATGAGCCTTTATCCATTTTAGAATATGTATATGCTCTTTTCACAAAATGCTTACATAGCAACACACGCACCCCTCAATAAATGGGTCCCAGTTGCAGATGGCTTCACAGTTTTAACAGGTAAACAGATACTTTGCCATCTCTTTAGCTGGCCTGGTTCTTGTGCTTTAAAAAAGTAGTCTGATTGGCAGAAGCAAAGTGGGTTAATTTTTTCCAACTGCTTGGTTTCTGATAGGAAAGTTGACCCCAGTGTAGGCACAATGGGTTTCCCAGCCGGATGTCTGAATGCAGGGGTGTTCACTTCCTACCACTCACTTGTCTCCATTGCTCTCCCTCCTCGTCTTCCCATTCACTTGGATTGAAAAAGGAAGGAGAGGAAGGAGAAATGTGGGAGAGAGGAGAGTGTGGACTAGAGCATCTCTGGACATTCTCTGGTGTGGAGGCCAGGCTGTTCCTGGAGGCATCAGACCAAAACACGGCTTTAAAAAACTGGTCAGACATGGCTGTTCAGGAAAGTCTATGATATTGACTGAATTCCTGATATTTTACTGTTCTATTGTGATGGCTTTGTTTGCATATTGGAATTTGTGTCTATTTAATTTCGGATTTTTACATTCTTTATTGTTAACTTTACTGTTCTATCTAAGGTGTGATCCTAACCAACTTTCCAGCACTGACATAGCTGTGCCAATGGTATGGGGCATGCGTTGAATCTTGCAGTTGTGGGGAGGCAGTCATAGAGCCTACTTAAGGTAAGGAAATGTTTGTTCCCTTATCTCAGAGCTGCATTGCCCTTACCCCAGTGTTGGAAAGTTGGTTAGGATTGTGCCCTCAGTGAGAGAAAAGTTTCTTAAATGAATGACTTGCTTTTGCTTCTAGTGCAGTAGTGCTATCCAGCCGGTACGCTGGGCGGGACTTACGTTTGATTGGCAGTCTGCCCGTTGCGTCACGCTGCGTTCCGCCGCTTTCCCGCACGCCCCGGCGGGCGGGAAAGCGGCGGAACACGGCATGACGCAACAGGCGGACTGCCAATCAAACGTAAGTCCCGCCCAGCGTACCGGCTGGATAGCACTACTGTTCTAGTGTATTATTGCTGGAGACCAAGCCACAAATGAGTGAACACTGAATGAAATGCTTGACCTGTCACCCAATGCAATGCAGCATGAATGTGTGAACTGCCTCTTTTGCAAAGGAACTGCTCGGATCCAGCAAGAGAGATCCACACACAGGAAAAAAACAGTTTTGTTGCGTGTGCTGCAGATGCAGATCTGCCTGGTTGTGGTCAGCAGTCCCTATTCGGAGGCCAGATGTGGCTAAGGAGGTGCATCCCATTTGGGGCCACTGGTTGTTGTGCACTACTAGAGCTGGATTGGAGCCACTGTGCTTGTGCGAACCTCTGGCAATATGAAACTTGGTCTGAGGAGCTTGATCTACAGTGGCTATTTCCAGAGATGCTGTTTCAAGTATGATCGGTACAGAAGCAAAGCTGTGGACAGGGTCTTCAGCAAGATTTTGTAAACTGACTTGGATATTTTCAAGATTAAAATGGAAAAAAGAAGCATTACATATATTGAGAGCATTTATGGTGGTTCCTTTTTTATTCCTAATATTGTATTACATTTGTATCCCACCCTTCCTCCAATGGACTCAACATAGAAACTACCCTACTTGACGCTCTCAACATCCTTGTGAGCTGCAATTCTATCTACACTTACCTGGGAGTGAGCCCCATGGACTATAATAGGACTTGCTTCTGAGTAGACCTGCATAGGATTGGGCTCAGAGTCTAAGAGAGAACAACTACCTTGAACATATTTGATGAGCTTTATTACTGAGTGATGTTCACACTTTGTGTGTGTGTGTGTGTGTGTGTGTGTGAGCAAAAAGATTTGTATCTTTGGCATGCACACTGCATAATGTACATGGGCCAATGTAATTGTAAATAGTGAAAATCAATCAGTGTGTGTAGAGCTGGCCAGAATAGCAGGTGCGTCTGTAGAATACTCACATGTTGTCTGAAACCAAAGGTGACTGGGTGGAAACTGACTGCATTGAAATGACACCACTGCTGGTTTCACATGTGCAAACATACTGTTTGATTCTGCAGTCATTCAATTATGAATATGCCTTGGATAGCAGCAAGTCACAGCTTTGGTGATTCATGATTGGCAGCCAGAATTCTGATTGCTCAGCACTGGAGAAAGTCTGACATGCCTTTTTATAGTTCAATGGGAGGTGATACGTTGAACGTTAGTAAAATGCCAAACAGCATAGTCTTATGCATGTTTTCCCAGAAATAAGTCCCATGTGTTTAATGGGGCTCACTTCCAGGTAATGGGGAATAGAATTGCAGACTAAAGTTAACTAAGTTTTATGTTCATTTGGGAAAAGTAAATATTTTGGAAGCTTAAGAGTTCTATTACTGGAACAGACACAACCAATTTAGCAGTGGGGTTGATAAAGGAATATAGTGATTAACTATAATTTTTAATCAATTTATTATGATGCATATTATAGGACTGGGAGACTTTTAAGATCCAAACTTTCCCCAAATTCTTTCATTTATGCAGTGTGAATTCTATTATAAAAGTTATGCATGGTGTATGCGTATTTTGTGACCTTGAAGGACTATGCCTTGTGGATTTTTTTTTATCAGAAAGGAGTTTTTCTAATATTTGGCATACATAGGGTTACCAGATACAAAGTGGGACAGTGCCTATACCTTTAACCATTGTATAGCAGAGGGAATTTGGACAGGTGCAGCTCAACATGGAAGAGTCTCAAAAGTAGACTTGCCAGGTATCCCTTATTATAAGGGACTTCCCGGATTTAAGATTTAAAAATCGTGTCCCGTATCAGTGTTGAACGGGACTTTAAAAATCCCATTCTAAAATTCTGCTGCTGTTGCTTCTTGCTGCTGCCTTGCCATGGCTAACTGCATAATTTTTACATTATTTCTGGTAACCGTGGAGTGGTTTGATAGAAAGCAGTGTCCCGATACCTGTGTGTCCCTTATTGTCATTTTGAAAACCTGGCAAGTCTACTCAAAAGCTGCACCTGCCCAAATTCCCTCTTCTATACAATGGTTAAAGGTCTAGGCACTCTGTGACTTTGTATTTGGTAATCCTGTTGATAAAGGCTTGGCTTTGGGCCAAGTAGGCCTTGGGTTTGAAAACGGTGACAGGGGGCTGCTTTTATCAACCTCAGATGGTGTCATCTAACTATGCGGCCTTTCTTTATACATTTGTGTTTGCATTCTCAAGGCCTCAGTCTTCCTCAAAACGAGAGCAGAAGAGGACAACCTTGGAATGTATTTCAATCATTTCCCCACAAACTTTGAAACTTGTCTTGTTTTCCCTCTCTCTCTCTCTCTCTCTCTCTCTTGCGCAAACTTCCCCTGTCAGGTAGCACTGCAAATTGCTATGATTCCAGCACCTAAGATGGCCTCACAAACCCTGCGGACATTGAGCTACCAGAGAACAGATTGGATTGGTAAAAATAAGTGTGTGTGTTCTCGCAGAACCTGAGAAAATGGCACCTTCACTTTGTTAAAAAAAAATCTGTTTGTGCCACTCTGATCATCACTTCATAACTGGTGGGATAGCAGAACATATGTCTCTGAAGTGGCAGAATACAGAAGTCTTTGCTACCTCTGCTCCTTAAGAAGAGGGGCGGGGTGGTGGTGGGGAGAAGAAAGAAATACCTTTGCAGAGTGTCTTCGTAAAATCAGTGCCAAAGGGCTCTTGCTGTAAAAAATCAATTGAAATGTAAATTGCTCATGAAAGTGAAATGAAATGCTTTTTAAAGGGTAAAATGGAAATGAACGTTATGTTGAAATCCTTTACTTGACATATGTTCCAAATGTCCATACTTATCAGGGACAGCGAGTTTCTGATTTTGGTACCTGTCCCGGCTTCTGTTTTGGCATTTACGTTGCGGAGGATGGCTTTTTTAGAACTTCTTGGTGTGCTCTAGAGTTCTGCAGGTTTCTGCTTTCCCCTCCCAGGTGCGTCTAAAAAGTGAAGAGTACTCCAAGCCCCTTCCACCGTCCCATCACACCTTTGGCTCCACCTACGCAAAACTTCCTGCTCCAACCCAGTTTGCCAATGAAAGCTGCTCTATCTATTGGCTAGATAGAATGTCCATTTCCAGAACCTCTATTTCCTGGAAGATAGAATTTCCAGAGGAGCACATACAGTCATGTCTTGACATTCGCGGGGTTCTGTTCATGGAACCTCACGGATTCAGAAATCGGCAGATAATGAAATCTGCGCACCCAACACTTACAGGACCTCCTGACGCGACCGGAGCTGTACTCCCATTGTGTCCAGGGGTTTTTTTGAGGCCTGCAGAAGCAGGTTCACATCCTTCTCTAGCATGCCACAACCCTCCATTTTTGAAAGAAAAATCAGAGATATATGCACGCATGTGTGATACTGGCACACTTTTTAACATTGATGTTTTTGAGAGTGTGCCATGGAATAAATGTCATCTGTCAGTGACACTGTGGTAAAGCGCTGAACGATGGAGGCTGGCTGGCTGGCTATTGGGATACTGGCAAGTATCTCCTGACTGGACAGCAGCTCACCATGTAAACATTTTGCACCATTGTTGTTCTACCTGGAGGCACAGCCAGACTACTGGGAAGAAACCTGAAGGGAAGACCAACTTTTTCTGGAAGGGCGTGAGGGAAAAGGAACATTCAGCTTGCTCTTGTAAACAGATATGTAAATATGCACACAAACCTGGCAGGTAAAAAGGTCTACTTCCCTTCTCCCATCTCACATAACCACTATCCAGATAACAAATGTTGCTGGAAGTGCTGGAGTTGCATCTATTCTACAAATACAATCCAGTCCATTGTGAAATGAAAAATATTCCATTAAACATTCTTAAAGGGGTGTTTTAGAGGAACAGAAATTCACTGACACATTCCTTCAGAAATTAGAAAGAGGGCTCAGGAAGCATTCTTGGGTATGAGAATAGGTCTTACAAGCATATAAGTGCGTGTCCTCTTCATGCATGAAATGCTGGAACTTCTGATTTGAATCAGAACAGGGCCAGATTCTGCATTTGATGGTGGGGCAAGAAGTTTTATGGATCCCATAAAATTTGGAGTAAATTAGGTTTCGGTGTATCTTCGGAACCTGATAATGTTTCAGGATAATGCTTGAATGTTAGTACATATGAAACTATATTTGTAAAAAACAACCTTCAGTTTGTTTGATTTAGAGCGAAAACCCACAATTGCCACATTTAGGGTGCAATCCTAACCTGGTGTTAGGCCGTCACAGTTAGGCCAGCAAAGTTTGACTGACACAAGGGACACCATAAAGCATGTTTGGACCACTCTTGGAGTCAGGGAGGATGGTGCACATCTGTGTGCTGGCCTCTCTGACTGAGAATGGTCCAAACATACTTTACAGTGTTCCTTTTGCTGGCCAAACTTTGCTGGCCTAACTCCAGGTTAGGATTGCACCCTTAATCTTACTGCATCAAAGTAGTGTTAGAACAATTTGTTTCCTCTTAAGCAATTCCTTGCTGGTGAGTCTTGTTTACATACATATGTATACTTTTTCATAATCCTTGCTAATAGTTAGGGATTTTAAGTGTTGCTTTAGTTCCTTATTATTCGGCCTTGCATTATTTTTAAAATGAGAGGTAAAGCCATTTGCAAGAAGACTGTGGTTACTCAGCGGGAAGAGAAATATATTATGTACAGGCTCCAAAAGTAGTTTCTGTTCCTTTTTCATGTTCGAGGATTGGATGATGGCATGAACCCAATTTCTGGGTTGTGGCCTGGTTCACATTAGGCTATGCTGATGATCATTTGCTTTTCCTTGGTTATATCTACTGTACAAACTGATGAGAGGAAATGATTATTTGCATATAAATCTTTGGTGTAGATATACCACCTTAGTGATTATTTGTGTTCTTAAAATACTGAGGACCAAAACATACAAAATGATGCAACCAAAATGATGCTAAAATGCATAATTGTGTAGTTATAACCTAAGTTTTATTTGTGTGTAGCAGCCTTGAGGTCACAATTTGAACTGGGAGTGCAGCATGATGGTAGAGGGTATTTGGCTGTGACACTACAGGTTGGGTTTCTTGAAGCCCGAGCAGATACCAAATTCGCGGATAGGTAGTCATTGATCCTATCAATCAATCAATCAATCAATCAATCAATCAATCAATCAATCAATC
>JAJKFI010040115.1:0-16457 GCA_029204185.1 Lerista edwardsae
TTCCACACTCCAAACAGTTATATGGTTTCTCCCCTGTGTGGGTTCTTTGATGCACAGTCAGTTTTACCTTCTCACTGAAGCTCTTTCCACACTCCAAACAGTTATATGGTTTCTCCCCTCTGTGGGTTCTTTGATGCAGTCAGTTTTACCCTCTCACTGAAGCTCTTTCCACACTCCAAACAGTTATATGGTTTCTCCCCTCTGTGCGTTCTTAGATGCAATGACAGGTGTGAACTCTGACTGAAGCTCTTTCCACACTCCAAGCATTTATATGGTTTCTCCCCTGTGTGTGTTCTTAGATGCTGTGACAGGCTGGAGCTCACACTGAAGGTCTTTCCACATTCCAAACAGGTATATGGTTTCTCCCCTGTGTGTGTTCTTAGATGCAGTGACAGGTGGGAGCTCTGACTGAAGCTCTTTCCACACTCCAGGCATTTGTATGGTTTCTCCCTTGTGTGGGTTCTTAGATGCCGTGACACGTGTGAGCTCCGACTGAAGCTCTTTCCACACTCCAAACAGTTATATGGTTTCTCCCCTGTGTGGATTCTTTGATGAACAGTCAAGTGTCCCCTGTGACTGAAGCTCTTTCCACACTCTAAACAGTTATATGGTTTCTCCCCTGTGTGGGTTCTTAGATGCCGTGACAGGCTGGAGCTCCCACTGAAGCTCTTTCCACACTCCAGGCATTGATACGGTTTCTCCCCCGTGTGACGGCGTTTTTCCTTCCTCTTTCCAGTTTCTTTTTTGGGATCACTTGCAAGGAGGTCAAAATCCTCCCCCTGACGAACTTCACATTTATTTCTCCATTGCTCTGCCTGGTTTCCTGGCTGCTTCTTTGATCCGACTTGACGTGCAGCTTTCTCCCTTGGGTGGGTCTGTTCAGGGGAAGGGGTCTGTGTAATGTCCCTGAAGCTCTTTCTCCACTCAGAGTGCTGAACAGATTTCTTCCCTGTGTCAGTTCTGTTGTGTTTCTCCATCTTCGGTTCACAGGCGAGTCCTTCTCCATGGAAAGGATGCCTTTTCCATCTCTTCTTTTTGGGATACTCCTCATCAATTTGGATTTTATGGAGATAACCCACAAGTTTCCTCCTCCGAACCGGTGCTGGGCTCCCCTCCTGCCTCCCTGATCTCTCTTCATCCTCACGGCCTTGGCTGCTGCTTCCTGGAACAGAGAAAGAAGCCTGATTATCAGGGCTAAATAGCACCCCAAGATCTCTCTTCTGATCTGGCACAGACAACTCAGAACCCATCAGTTTATATGTGAAGTTTTGGAGGGAGGAGCCTGGTCGAAGATGGAGGACTGTTCTCTTCCCTCGGGGAATGGCCTTATCTCTGGACCCCCCAGCCGGGGGCAACCAGCCTGGGGTCATAGGAGAATGACCTCAGGACAAGGGCGATTGCCAGAATGCTCCGGGAAGTGGCCAATTCCAGGAGTGAACTGGAGCCCGATAGTAGAAGGGCGAACAGGATCCTGTGTCTACAACGGATGCAGGCAAGTGTTTGACGGCTTCGAGGATAAGATCTGGAACGGAGTCTGAAGGTTTTTAGCTGGACTTGTAAGTCAAACCTCTGTAACCTCTCATGCAGAGAAAGGATGGGCTGGAGGAGGACAAGAATTTGCTAATTAAGACATATAATTAATGGACTGAGTGAACGGAACTGCTCACAGCGAGGAAAGATGGCCACTGGGGCAGATAAAGGAAAGAAAGAAATTTTTTGAAAACCCACAGCTGGAGAGCAAAAAGTGTTCAAAAGTGCCTTGCAAGATAAAATTATGGAATCTGTTATGAAATTATTTGGACTTATACTTTCTTGCTCTTTTTAAAACAAAAGGAAGAAACTGTATGTGTTTTGTATTCCCCTAAAAAGAATAAAAGAAGGAAAGAAGGAAAAAAAAATACATGGAGATTAAAGTTATAACGTGATGTATTGGTCCTTTACTGTTAATGAAATTTTTTATAAGAATGCAAGATAAGCAAGCAGGAGAGATAACCGAACCAGCGGAAGATTTAAACTGTCAGCTGGATTTATGGAAGAGAACAGAAATTATACGCTGAGGCTTGGAACTGACAGGCTTTGTGCTGTTTTTACCACCGGTGGGTGAGAGTGGGGAACTTATTAACTGCCTCGCGATGATGTTATTTGGTTAAGTTGGTGAGAGACTAACTTTTAAATAATTGTCATGAGGCACTAAGATGGCGTCCATCTAAAGAGAAGACAAAGCAATTGGGCGTTCCCTCTCTCGGACTTAATGGCATAGGAAAGAAGATTGCTGACAGACAGAGGAAGATGAATGGTGTGCTTATCTTGAAAACACTGTTTTCGTTTTGAAGAACTTAAGATTTATGACAAACCAATTAGAACTCTGACTTTTGAAATTATAAATAATTTGGAAACTGGATAAATATTTGGAGAAAGAAGATTTTAGTAAATTTTAAATTGGGCTTTATTGTATATTGCAAGAAAGTAGGATGGGAGATTTGGGGTGCAGATTGGCAGATGGAAGGCATGTTAGTGCTAAATATTAAGTGCTTTTAGTTTAAAGCTAATCTATTGCTTATTAACCATGTTTGTTTAGAAATGTGTGTACACCCTATAGAAAGAGAATATGAACTGCAACACGGATAAGACCAATGTTGGTGTCGGAATATGAAATTAAGAATATATAAACAGGATATTTAGAATGGTCTGGGTGAGGGGGGATGTCTTAATTACAGATATATAAAGTTGATTTATAACAAGCGATATTTTGGGACTGCCCTTTAGCCCAGGCTAGCTGTTGATGATATATAGAAGAAATTCAGAATGACTTTGTGCTGTGGGGGATGTCTTTATACCAGATATAAAGTTAAGAGTTGTAAAAAGCGATATTTAAAGACTACCTTAGTTTAAGCCAATCTGGATGTTTAGATTAAAATGAATTTATAAGATATTAGAATTTAAGGAGAAGGTTATTTGTATATAAGGTTGCAGTTTAGAATTGTACAGGGATGTTACACTGAATATTTAAGCAAAAGATAGTAGTAGTTCCTCCCTAGCTTATATTTCTTATTATCTTAACAGCAAAAGTAGTCTTTTTTTCTATTTGTTTCTGTTTTACTATTGAGAGAGAAGATAGTATGAGAAGACGTAGTTAAAATAAGACAGAAGAAAGGGACCAATGAGGATCAGAAACAGCTAAGATATGATTTGACGCTAATGATTATTATTTCTTACTGAAAGTCTTTGGCCCTAAATAAAGATTGGAATACACTGATAATGAAAGATTAAGAATACTAATATAGATTATAGATTATATACTTGTTTTGAATACTAGATGAGGCTTGGCTTGTAATAGCTTATTATTAATAATGTTTCAAGAAATGTATTGCAGTTAAAATAGATTTTACTTTGGCAATGTAATCTCTCCACAACCTTCTGTGTATACCTTGTGTCATCCCCCCCTCCTTTTCGTAAAAATGTTTCCCCTTACCCATTACTGTATAGAAGAAAAATAAAATTATTATTAAAAAAAAAGTTTATATGTGAAGTTTTGATTTTTTGCCCCAATGTGCATCACTTTACACTTGTCTACATTGAAATGTGTCTCCCACTTGGCTGCCCATTCCCTCAGCGGGGTCCCGCTGGACAAAAACCCACCTCCAGAACAGCTTCCAGGGTGTTTATTGCACTCCCTGTGAAAGTGGGGCCTGCAGAGCCGGGAGGCCGACTCATCCCCGCACAAGGCAGACCGACTGAACTGTGTCTTCCTTTTCCTTCATCCCTCGTTATGAAAACCCTTCTTTGCCCAAGTCCAACAGGGAAAAACAGCACAGGCAGGCTTGGATCTCCCTATAATCAGCCACAAGATGGTGCCGTAGAAAAACCTCACGTTCCGCTGGCCTTCTCAGCCTGAAGCTTGGCTTGTGGGGCTCAGCCTAGAGGGAGCCGAGGGTCAAAGCACTTGAAATGTTTGCAGGAGTAGATCTGACCGTTTGACTCGGGAGGCCCACTCCTTCCGCAGCTGCAGTGGCTGCCCAGTCACTTCCCATCTCCACTTCAGAGGATGGCCCTGACCTTTAAGGCCCTTCATGACTCAGGCCCAGCCTACCTAAAGGACCACCTTCTCCAGTACATACCAGTTTGCCCTCTTAGACCATCTAAAGGGGCTCTCCTTCAAGTGCCCCCTCTGTCCCAAGTCAAAGGGATGGCAGCTTGGGGACGAGGCTTCTCTGCAGCGGCTCCACAAATAGGAAATTCCCTTTGTAAAGACCTACAGAAGGGAGGCAGGCCGTGGCCATCTTTGTAGGCCTGACTCCATTTGTAAAGGGGCCCAGCCAGTACAAAGGGATGAGATAGAACAGAGCAGCCCAGAATGAAAGGTGACAGCCTTTTGGTGCCTTATCAGTACTGGTGTGAGGATTGGGGGAGTGGGCTTGGGAAGGCCGGATCAAGGGTGCCAGATGGCCTGCCCTAAATTCCCACAGCTGTGGTCAATCTGGAGTGAGAGCCTCCCTTGGCACTAGGCAAAAGAAGCAATTAATTCAAGTGGAGAAACCTGTGAACGTTTTGGGCTATAAGATCCCCCTTTAGCTGGCACAATGTATTCAGTCCTTCTGGGGCTGTTTCCAAATCATGCTGCTTGTGTCGGCTGACTACAGAGACTAAGAATTGGACCTAGCTTTCATTGCGCAATGGGAACATCGAGCTACGTAAAGTATCATTAGTTAAGCATGTGTTGTAAGTTTTGAGGTTTAGCTACATTTAGTGTTTGTTTCTTTATCTAATGGTTTTGCAGGTAATCCTTTGCTTATTGCCTCAGTAGCCCTGTAGCCAAGTGAGTTCTGTTAACTTGCTTTAATAAAGCTGCTTTAACTTTTATCTGGTCTTGGGAGTACGTTTGTATTCTGTTGGGGAAGAAAGGTGCTGGCTAAATCCAGGGAACGCTACCTTAGTTGGCTGTACTCCCGGCTGGTCGTGAGGTGAGTTGGGAGTCAGGCAGGTTGCCTGGGCTTCCCGGGTTCTTCCCTCGGGCTAGTCCTTTACACCCTTCCAGAAGAATTAAGAACTACACACTCCCTCATGGCCTGCCGAGTCAAACCGTCTAGCCCGTTACCACTCGCACAGCTGCATTTTGTCCTAACTGTAACTGGCCCGTCCATGAGGCCAACTGAGACAACTGCCTAGGGCAGAAGACGGGTAGAGGACGGCCACTCTCAACCACCCCTTGGCTTCCTTTGTGCCTCTTCCCATCCTCTGGGTTGGGAAAGGAAGCAGGGACTGGGCAGAAGACGACACGTGGAGGGAAGGAACGTGGCAGGCCAGAGCATCAGCTGCTCAGATCACACAGGCAGTTTCGGGCTACGGCTCAGCCAAGGTGCTGCTGTGGCTTTGCCAGGGAAGGGATCAGAACGGGAGGGAGGCCCTTTGCTGACTCGGCCTCACCAACCCCAACTTGCCCCAGAAGGGAGGAGAGTCTCTATTGGGGCAAAGGGTCGCCACTCACCACAGCACCCTTCTGGTCCCACCCACCCAGCACCCTCCGAAGCCTCTGCCCTGTGATGCAGGATTGTTACCTTCCGATTTCTCTTCTTCCTGGAGATCCTGGGAAGACACATTCTCTCCTCCTTCCATCTGGTAAAATGTGGCAGGTCTGAAAACTTCCTCTGAGAAGGGAACAAGAACATGCGATACATTTCTGAGTACAAAATATCCAGTTTTCCAACTTTTTGTGATGTAAGGCAGTTGTGGATGGAACATGGGCCCCCTCCCTCGCCTTCAGAGTCATCTGTGTCTCAGAGACCTGACTCGGATCTTTAGTTCTGACGGCGAGAGGCTCAGGCTCCTGCAAAACTTAGAGTTCCTCCCCAGGAACACCATTTGGTTTTTGTACTTTTCATCATTGATCTTCTTTCCCTGGATATTGGTATCCAGCTGTTTCATTTAATTTGGAAAGTGCATCAGTCGGGCCAAGCTCCGTGGGGTGAGCCCCACACATCCTGATTCACTGCCCTGCACTTCTTTCTTTGGCCCTTCCCCTCTCTATTTAGGCCCCTTCCTTCTGTCCTTGAAGACTCCTTGCAAAGCCTTTCCAGGCCCACCAAAAACAGTTCAGTCGTCCGCCTGCCATTCCTGCCTGGAGCCCAGGCCCTCGGAGGGGATTTTCCCTGCACCGATTCTGGGCCAGTTCCTTTCACTTGGACCAGGAGAGCCAGTGTGGGGGAAATTCCTGACTGGGAGATGCAGGGGGAGGAGGAATGGGGTCGCATGGAATGGGGGTGCCCAGTTCCCTCTGCTCCCCCTCCTCCCTGAGCCACACACCTGGCAAGGCGCAGATGCTTCAAGGCTGTGCAGGGACCTCCCTCTGGGGCTGGACCTTCCCCACTTTGTGGCCGAGATGCTCCCCTTGCTCCAACCTCCGCAGTTCCTTCTGGGAGCCTCAACTCTCAGCCGGAACTCCTCGATCAGGCACGGAGGCTTTTTAGCTGCTAAATCCAGCTCACTTCCTGATGATGTTTGACCCCACCTGCTTCTGTAGGAGCAAAGAAACATACAAGAGTCAAAAAGACAAAACCAAGACGGTTTAATATCAAGGAGGGGGCATAACGTCATTTTCTTGAAGCCACATTGGGGCACCGGTGGCCATATTTGTTCACTCAGTCAGATCATTGCCACCAAGGAGGATTGCTGCAAATTCATGATTGAAAATCTCCCTGCACGTGTGTAAAAGTTAATATTGTGGATCATGTCCACCCCTGCATGCAGATTGTTTTTCCTCAGCACTATGGCATCTTCCAGCAGGACAATGCAACATGTTATACAGCTCGCAGGTGATCACATAATTTGACTGGACAGTGTATGTTATGTAAGGACGTAGCAGATTAGGTTCTTATCAAGTTATTACATTAAAGAACTCTATCTTCATTTATTTTCTAAGTTGTCAGACTGGCATTTTTGAATATTTAGTTTCCACTGAAAGATTCATGTATCCATATTACATCGGTTCAATAAAACTACAATTCACTAAAATAGTGAGTGCATTATTTTTGAAGCAGTGTAATTTCTTGTTGTTCCTAGCAATCTTATTCACCATTTTCTGACACCCACTGTTAATGGTCTAGAAGGTAAAAAAAAAATTCCCCCCTCCTTTTTCCCCCCTTCCCATTTACACGTTTTTCCCCACCTTCCATTTTCTACTGTAATATTTTTGAAATTCTGAACATTAACAGAATTTGTTGGGGGGGGTAGAGGTTTAAAAAAATACTCTTAATAGTCTGGAAGTAAAAAAGAATTACTCTCATATTGACAACTATTTATGTTATGAAGAGATTTTAATGTAATTTTCCTATATATTTATCTAATTTTTGCCCAACGTCCCCTTTTTTTTCTTTCCTTCCTGTTCACACTTTATTTTTCCACCTTTCATTTTCTACTGTAATATTTATGAAATTCTGAATGTTAACAGAATTTTTTTTATGGGGCATGACAGTTTTATTTTTGCTTGTGTAGATTTCAATAGTCTGTCAAAATAGTGCAATCTGAGTTTAAATAGACAGAAAGTAGCATTTCACCAGGTATGTTCAGTAATATAATTATGAGGAACTTAACCTTGTAATTGCATATAAATCATAATACGTTTACCAATAATGTGTCTACATGATCACATGTTTTTATTTTCGTAAGTATTTATTTAAGGAATAAACTATTAAAACCTAAACAGTACGAGCAAAGCAATCTGAAATGCTTGGAATGAGGATTGTTTTGAGTCGCCTAACATGGCGGCTAAGCCGCCCACTGGCTTCATCTCAGGAGCATTAGCGCTTAAGGGAGGGCGCCTCCTTGTTATTAAACCTGCTTGGACAAAACATTGCAGATAACTTGGACAAAACATTGCAGATAACAACGCAATTCAAAAGCCCCGCCCTGGCCCCTCCCTATCAGGAACCGTGGCAGCGTTTCAGGCTCGAAGGCTGCTCTCTGCAGCCTCCACCGCCTCCCGCTGGGTTTTGTATCGGCCCCTCCTGGCCCCCTCCGGTCCGGCTTCTACACAGTCCCTGCCAACCCCCGACCCAAAGCCATCTCGGCTGCGCTCCTTTTTCAGCTTCCAGCACTAGAGATCTGGGCTTTAAAGCTTCCAACCTGCCTGGGTCACACTCATTTGTGTAGCTCCCGGCATCCTCCCCCCCGCCCTTCCAAACTCCTTGCTGCCTTCTCTGTTAAGCTGCGAGAACTGGCGGAAGTGACGTTTCCAGCCTGCTTCTCGAGAAGCCCATTTCAAAATGCGAGGAAAGAGCTTGGAGGAATAATAGAACAGGAGCCGACATCTCTTAAGAAGAGATAGCCCCCGAATGAAGCCAGTGGGCGGGCTTAGCAGCCATGTTGGGACGTCCAAAACAATCCGTATTCCAAGCATTTCAGATTGGTTTGCTCGTTTGTTTAGGACGGAATAAAAATAAAAACTTACGAAAATAACAACGTGTGATCGTGGACAAACATTAATTATGAGTTAATATGCAATTCCAAGGTTTAATTCCGCGTAATTATATTACTGAACATACCGGACGAAATGCCACTTGCTGTCTATTCAAACTCGGATTGCACTGTTTTGACAGACTTACTTTTTGAAATCTACACAACCAAAAATAAAGTGTGAACGGGAAGGAAAGAAAAAAAGGGGAGGGTGGGCAAAAATTAGATAAATATGTAGGAAAATTGCATTAAAATCTCTCAATGTATAACACAAGTAGTTGTCAATATGAGAGTAATTCTTTTTTACTTCTAAGCTATTGAGAGTCCTTTTTAAAACTTCTACACTCACCCCCCCCCCATAAAACAAATTCTGTTAATGTTCAGAAGTTCGAAAATATTACCGTACAAAATGGAAGGCGGGGAAAAAGTGTAAACGGGATGTAATGTGAATACATGAATCTTTCCGTGGAAATTAAATCCCATTTTTCGTGCAGCGATTCGCACACCCGTATGCAGAACACGCAGGCATGATTAACGAGGTAGATATTAACTTCTACAGACGTGCAGGGAGAGTTTTATTAGAGAATTCACGGCAATCCTCCTCGTTGGCGGCAATGATCTGTGTCAGCCATATTTGTCTGTCCACGGCTTCAAGAACGTGACGTCATGTCAGCTCCTGTTCTATTATTCCTCCAAGGGAAAGAGAGACTGAGGTGACTCCATGGGTGACCCCTGCAGTGGCAGGGCTGCCATTTAAGTTGCTACTTTTACACACTCGAAGAGGGACAGGGAGGGGGAGGATCGGAAGGAGGCAGGCAAAGAGGGCCGGGGACAGAGAGAAATTGATCTGGTTCTCTTCCCTGAATGGGGCGGGGGGCGGGGTTGCCCCTCCCCCTTTTTGGACCCCCGCCCTCCCCACCGCGGCTCCCCTCGATTCCTCCCCACGCACCGCACCCCCAGGGCGCCCTTTTCCCCCAACTAAACGGGCTGCGGGCTCACCAGAGCAGCTGCTCACCCTACAATCATGGCTCGAGGGAGAGAGGAGGGGGCGGCGCACGACGGGACTTCCCACTCCGCCCCTTCGCCCCTCTAGGAATACGGGGTCGCTCCCTTTAACCCTCGGAGTGCCGGGCAGTCGAGAGGAAAGGCCCTATGAAAGAACCCGAGTCTCCAGGCTGAAAGTGGGGCGCGTCTCCCCCGGCCGGGCACCCCCCCTCCCCAGGCAGCCCCCCCCATCCTGCCACCGGAACCGTCGGGCGCTGACTCGGCCGCTTCTCCGGGGTAGTTCAGCTTCCCGCCTGCACCCGGCTGTAAGCAGCCAGCGAGGACTGCAGCGCTTCCCGTCCGGGGGTCTTTTTCCCCCCCAGCCCATCGCCGAGTCCCGGAGGCTGGAAGGGCGTTGCGGGGATCCCGCAAGCAGCGGCCGGAAGGGAAAGAAACTCGGGGAGGGGCGCGATGGAGCAGCGGGGGGGGGGGCAAGGCAGGCAGCGGCCAGGTGGAAACGCGCTTACCGGGGAGTCACACACTGAAGCCCGTTGGCCGTTCTGGGATTGGGAGCCCTTTGGGGACAGGGAGCCGTTTGGCTTTGCATTTCGCCTCCAATCCGTTTTGTGAACCTTTTCTGGAAAAGCAGAATATAAAGACTGTTTCTTTGATTGCTTGGACTTCCTTCCGAGTAAGCATGCAGGGGACTGTACTGCTGGGCACATTCAAGAAGCTGAGCGGGTCAAGGGCTGAACGCGTGAAGCAGCCCCAGTTGACCTGCGCTTGAGGAGGCCCCTTCACCTTCAGGTGTGCGTCTTCCCTGAGGCCAAAGGCAGACCCTGCAGAAAGCGACAGGGCCCGATCCTATCCAGCCTTCCAGAACCAAACCAGCTGCAATGCAGCCCCAAACCCTCCCTTGCCTTGAGGAGGCCTCCACAACTGCCCTCCCCTGCCTGCATCAGCGCTGGAGGGTTGGACAGGATTGGGCCCGCAGTGGGGGTTCTGGTGGCGGCAGAGAGAAGCAGAGCTCAGGCTCCCTCTGCAAGAGGAAAGGAGCTTCGCCCAGTGCCTGGAGCGCCGCTAAGGGGTTGGTGCTGTGGAGTGCAGTGGGGAGGGTGTCTTGGGGGCTGCTCTGCAACTACAACCTGCTGGGCTCACCTGCCATTGAGGGCCTGATCCCTGGGATGCTCTGAGGGTGGATCTGCCCCCTCCCCCCTTTCCAGGGGGTTCCCTCAACCAGGAAGAAACCCAGAGGCCCACTTAGTCGGGGGGGGGAGGGGATACCTCTGAGCACATGGCTGGCCTGGCCTTGTGGCCTCTGGCAGGGGGGCTCTCACCTGACCCCTTGCGTAACAAGCTGCCCCGTATCCCCCGGCCGGACGCTCTTCACCCTCGGGACCCCTCCAAGGACGTTCTGGCCAAGACGGCCACTGAAGCGCACTGCGCATCTCTGGAGAGCTGCAGGACCTGATGCCCCCCTCCCAGGGCCAACCCCCCTGTATAGCCCCCAGGGCCATTTCAACCCATGGCTGGGCCCCTCGGCTTTCAGGCATTTGGGGCACTCCTCAGGAACGCTCCTGGCACACTGAATGGCAGCCCTGAGTGGACCGGCAGGGGGGTGGGCGGGACTGGCTCTCCCCCCCCTCTTTATAAACAAGGCCTCTGCAGCTCAGCTCAGGCTTCCCTTTTCCCCATCTATTGAGACACTCTCTCTCTCTCTCTCTCTCTCTCTCTCTCTCTCTCTCTCTCTCTCACTCACACACACACACACACACACACACACACACACACACACCTTTGTAGCCAACCCCCCCCCTTAGGCAATCCAGCCACACAATCCAGAGGCAGCTTCTCCTCACAAAGGAAGCTCCCCACCCCCACCCCCTGCCGAAACAGCAGAAACACAGGCGGGAATCTCAGGCCAGGCCAGTTCCGTCTGTCACGTTTTTCTCCCTTTTGGCTTCTCCGTTTCTTGCCCCTCAGATGTCCGCCTGTGTGTCTGCTGGGGTGGGGAGCTCCCATGCAACTCTGGATCCCTTTGTGAGGAGAGGCCCACCTGCGGCTGGATGGCCTAAGGGGGGGGGGGCTTGTGTATGTGTATGTGTGTGTGTGTTGCGATGCACGGAGTGAGCTGCAGAGGCCTTGTTTGTAAAGGGGAGGAGAACCTGCCCATCCCCCAGGGGCCTCCATTTCATGTGACCGGAGCTTTCCTGAGGAGTTCCGCTGGTGGCCCAAAAGACCCAAAAGCCTCTGGGCCCAGGGGCAGGTGGAGACGTCCCTGCTCAGCCCCGAAGCTTCCTGGGTCACCGAGGGGCACAGGCTGTCGCTCCATCCTCCAGTCCTTCCTGGGGCTCGTACCAAGGCCCTACACTGGCCCCCACTGACTGCTCCGGTTCCTATGGGAAACACGTGCCCCAGGCTGGGAGCCACCTTCTCAATGGGGAAAGGCCATGTGAGCCTCCGCAGGTTTCATTCAGTGGTGCCGGTTTTGAAGACACCAAGAGGTGCTCCTGTGAGACAAGTGTGTAGGAAGGCGGGGAGGTGGAGTAAGGAAGAAGGGGAGAAGGGGAGACGGCGCCCTCTAACCAACCCCCCCCCCCGTCCCTGGAGGGCTCTGCCCAACCGGTGGCCCTCCCTTAACATTTCATAGAGAAGAATTGAAGCCGAGGGCGGGCTTAGCGGCCATGTTTGTAAGTACAAAACATTGCTCATTCCAAGCATTTCCAATGGGTTTTCTGGTACTGTTTAGAGCTGAATCGTTTACTCCTGAAATAAAAACTTACGAAAATAACAACGTGTGATTGTGGAGAAACATCAGTGGTAACTATATTATGAGTTAATATGCAATTCCAAGGTTTAATTCCGCGTAATTATATTACTGAACATATCGGACGAAATGCCGCTTGCTGCCTATGTAAAATCGGATTGCACTGTTTTGACAGACTTATTTTTTGAAATCTACACAAGCAGGAATAAAGTGTGAACGGGAAGGAAAGAAAAAAAGGGGAGGGTGGGCAAAAAATCAGATAAATATGTAGGAAAATTACATTAAAATCTCTCAATGTATAACACAAGCAGTTGTCAATATGAGAGGAATTCTTTTTCACTTCTAGGCTATTAAGTGTATTTTTTATGAGGTAGTATTTTATTTTTATTTTTTTTCCTCATATCTACTTCAGTTTGTGAAAGGCTGCATACTTTATGAGGTAATATTTTTCAGTATCAATTAATCACTATGATTTTAAGTACCTGTGGAAAGTAATCCCATTTTTCGTACCGCGATTCGCACACCCATATGCAGAACACGCAGGCATGTGTTGAGATTAACTTTTACACACGCGCCGTGCGAGCTAGAGAGCCCCTTTCGCGGCGCTGAGTTGAGTCAGCCATATTGGTCAGTACAGGGCTTCAAGAATGTGCTGACATGCCCTATCCTGTAATCTAACATTCTTGGCTCTGCCAGTCCCACCCATGGAGTTATTATTACATGGAGGGGCCATGACGTCACAGACTTGAAGCCATGGGTATATCTCAGATCATTGCCGCGAAGGAGGATTGCCGCCACGGCGTCACGAATAAAAATCTCCCTGCCCATGTGGTAAAGTTAATCTCAACGTCTCTAATCATGCCTGCGTCAAAATAAGTCTGTCAAAGCAGTGCAATCTGAGTTTAAATAGCAAGCGGCATTTCGTCCGGTATGTTCAGTAATATAATTACGCGGAATTGAACCTTGGAATTGCATATTAACTCATAATTAGGTTACCAATGATGTTTCACCACGATCACACGTTGTTATTTTGGTAAGTTTTTACTTCAGGAGTAAACTAATAAGTCCTAAACATCATGCGAAAACCCATTTGAAATGCTTGGAATCAGCATTGTTTTGGGTGTATTTACATCACCGCTAACCCCGCCCACTAGCTTCACTGTCTTCTCATTCAGATAACAAACAGGGCCGGGGGTTGGTCCCACCCTGCAAGTCTCTCACCAGCTGGAGGGTTGGCGGGCCAGATGGGGAGTCCCCTGGGGGTGCATCTGAAGACCCACGGATCCCCAGACAGGCCCATTGGAGGGGCCCTAGTTCCTGAGGGGCCCTGGGCTTCAGCCTACTCCGCCTAGTGGATGATACAGCCCTGATCACCCCTGTGGCCAAGGGGGGAGAGCTCAGCCCAGTCTAGGAAGAAGAAGCAGGGCTCCCCCACGGAGGGGGCCGGAGTCAGGGAGGTGTTGGGAGCGGAAGAGGAGGCCCCTGCCAAGATCCCCTCAGCCCCACAGGGCGCCTGCAGTGGGAGGGTCTGTCTCTGCCACCAGCCAATCCAGGGGCTGCAAGGGACGGTTCCTGGGAGGCCAGGAGGCCAGGTGAGGCAGTGGCCTCAGGCAGAGGACTGGAGGGGGGCTCCCTCCTGACTGTCCACTGGCCTCTGTTGCTCGTCCCCCCAGTCCCTGGGACAGAAAAGGAGGGGGCAGAGCAGAAGAGGGGGGTCTCCTATGACCACCCCTCTCCTCCACACTTCCTCCTCTGCCCTGCTGCCTCTTGCCAGCCAGAGAGCGAAAGGAGCAGAAGCGGCTGGCCAACAGCTACAGCCATGAGCCCCTTGCGGCCCTGCGGAAGGACAGAGGGCATCTGGCGACTTCCAGAAAGCTCACCTCAACTGGGCTGGGGCCGGGAGGCTTTCAGCTCACGTTTCCCCCTGGGCTTCCTCTGCCTTTGAAGATCCTGGCCTTGCACTGCTGGGAAGAGTTCAGCCAGCCAAAGCTTGGACATGGTTGTACCTCCTCTGGCCTGAGAACCGGCGATCACCAGTTTTAGTTCAGTAACGGTGCATTTGCTAAACACAGATTCACTCAGCAGGCTACACATGGAGCAGTTCTAAAAATCACTATGTCACCATATCAGAAAAATGACTCAAATCCTTTCAAGGGAAGCTGCCTTCTGCTGGGTCAGACCCTTTGGCATCAAGCTCAGTAGTGTCAAGGCTGGCCGGCCACAACTCTCTGGGGCTTCAGGCGGGGTTCTGGCAATGTGAGAGAGGGAACAGAACATCCCTCTAGATTATATCCCTCCCGTGCATAATTTTGTATGTCTCATCCTCAACCCCTTTTTAATTACCCAGAGCATGGAATTGGCCTTCTTAATTGCTGCCACACACTGGGTCGACCCCTTCATCGAGTTATCCACCAGCACCCCATGATCTCTCTTCTCATCTGTCACAGACAACTCAGAACCCATCAGCCTATATATGAAATTTTGGCTTTTTGCCCCAATGTGCATCACTTTACACTTGTCTACACTGAAACGTAATGATGACGATGATGATGTGCGTGGATGAATACTACTCCTGAGTGGTTTACTCAGAGATTCAACACTGATGATCACAGGCAAGAAATAACTCAGAGACTTCTTTAACAAGAACTTCTGTATTACTCAAGTTACTCTTCTTTACAACTGTTTCAGCAACTCCAGCACACTCTGTACATAAGTTTTTATATGATGTAAAAGCACTGAACTAAACACTAATTTTGTTTTTAAATTTTAAATTGTATCTGTTTTTAATTTTGTTGATTGTATTGTTTTTAACATTGTTTTTAATTGCTTTCAATCAATCAATCAATCAATCAGTTACTTATATACCGCTTTTCAACATGAAGTTCACAAAGCGGTTTACAGGCAAATAGTAATAATAATAAAGTTAAATGGCTCCCTGTCCCAAAAGGGCTCACAATCTAAAAAGAACCTTTAATTAATCTTTTTAATGTAAATTTTATATTGTATCTTTTTATATTGTACTGCCGCCTTGAGTGCCGCCGGGTAAAAAGGCGGGGTAAAAATCAAATAAATAATAATAATAATAACTTCTATTAATCAATGATCAGCTCTCGTCCAAAAGACTTCTCTCAAGCACACACTCTTTCACACTCTTTCAAATCAAAGAAAAACACACACATTGTCTCCCTGGTCATGTTTATATATCATCCAATCATAACCATCACATGACCATATCTCTGGGCTGATTCTCTTGTTACTGAGCAAATCTACATGTTGCCATTCTAACTCTTATTACTGGGCAGATCTCTATGTTACCATTCATACTCATATCACTGGGCAGATTTACATGTTGCCATTTTAGCTCCATGTCTCTAGGTAGAAACCAACCATACAGATCTGTGAATTTCTTCTGCCTCATTCCAATATCCCAACAAAACGCATCTGCCATTTGGCTGATCATTCCTGCAGCTCAGAGAGATCCTTCTCGAGCTCTTCACAATCCTTTCTGGTTTTCACCACCTGGAAAAGTTTTATGTTATTATTTTCTTATGATTTCTCCCGAGTGGGTTCTTAGATGCGATAACATCTAATGATGAGATCTCTGACTGAAGCGCATTCATTTTTATGGTTTCTCCCCTGTGTGTGTCTTTGATGTCATGATAGGCTGGAGCTCCAACTGAAGCTCTTTCCGCAGATGTCTGGGAGGAGACATAAGAACATAAGAAGAGCCCTGCAGGATCATGCCCAAGGCCTATCTAGTCCAGCTTCCTGTATCTCACAGTGGCCACCAGGTGTCTAAGGGAGCCCAGTTGACACCAAGATGCTTGCATCCTGTTGCCACTCCCATGCACCTGTCATTCTAAAGTACCCGACCATTAAAATAAGAAGGTTGCCCAACCCATCATGGTATATAGCCCATGATGGATTTTCCTCCAGAAATCCATCCAGTCTCCTTTTAAAGGCATCTAGGCCAGATGCCATCACCACCTCCTGTTCCATAGCTACATTACCCGCTGGGTGAAAAAGTATTTCCTTTTATCTGTTTTAACTCTCCCAACACTCAATTTCCGTGGACATCCCCTGGTTCTGGCATTGTGAGAGAGGGAAAAGAACATCCCTCCATCGACTCTATCCCTCCCGTGCATAATTTTGTATGTCTCATTCATGTCTCCCCTCAGGCGCCTTTTTCCTAGACTGAACAGCCCCAAACGCTGCAGTCCTTCTTCGTAAGGGAGCTGCCCCAGCCCCGTAATCATTT
>JAJKFI010040116.1:0-16462 GCA_029204185.1 Lerista edwardsae
TTCCACACTCCAAACAGTTATATGGTTTCTCCCCTGTGTGGGTTCTTTGATGCACAGTCAGTTTTACCTTCTCACTGAAGCTCTTTCCACACTCCAAACAGTTATATGGTTTCTCCCCTCTGTGGGTTCTTTGATGCAGTCAGTTTTACCCTCTCACTGAAGCTCTTTCCACACTCCAAACAGTTATATGGTTTCTCCCCTCTGTGTGTTCTTAGATGCAATGACAGGTGTGAACTCTGACTGAAGCTCTTTCCACACTCCAAGCATTTATATGGTTTCTCCCCTGTGTGTGTTCTTAGATGCTGTGACAGGCTGGAGCTCACACTGAAGGTCTTTCCACATTCCAAACAGGTATATGGTTTCTCCCCTGTGTGTGTTCTTAGATGCAGTGACAGGTGGGAGCTCTGACTGAAGCTCTTTCCACACTCCAGGCATTTGTATGGTTTCTCCCTTGTGTGGGTTCTTAGATGCCGTGACACGTGTGAGCTCCGACTGAAGCTCTTTCCACACTCCAAACAGTTATATGGTTTCTCCCCTGTGTGGATTCTTTGATGAACAGTCAAGTGTCCCCTGTGACTGAAGCTCTTTCCACACTCTAAACAGTTATATGGTTTCTCCCCTGTGTGGGTTCTTAGATGCCGTGACAGGCTGGAGCTCCCACTGAAGCTCTTTCCACACTCCAGGCATTGATACGGTTTCTCCCCCGTGTGACGGCGTTTTTCCTTCCTCTTTCCAGTTTCTTTTTTGGGATCACTTGCAAGGAGGTCAAAATCCTCCCCCTGACGAACTTCACATTTATTTCTCCATTGCTCTGCCTGGTTTCCTGGCTGCTTCTTTGATCCGACTTGACGTGCAGCTTTCTCCCTTGGGTGGGTCTGTTCAGGGGAAGGGGTCTGTGTAATGTCCCTGAAGCTCTTTCTCCACTCAGAGTGCTGAACAGATTTCTTCCCTGTGTCAGTTCTGTTGTGTTTCTCCATCTTCGGTTCACAGGCGAGTCCTTCTCCATGGAAAGGATGCCTTTTCCATCTCTTCTTTTTGGGATACTCCTCATCAATTTGGATTTTATGGAGATAACCCACAAGTTTCCTCCTCCGAACCGGTGCTGGGCTCCCCTCCTGCCTCCCTGATCTCTCTTCATCCTCACGGCCTTGGCTGCTGCTTCCTGGAACAGAGAAAGAAGCCTGATTATCAGGGCTAAATAGCACCCCAAGATCTCTCTTCTGATCTGGCACAGACAACTCAGAACCCATCAGTTTATATGTGAAGTTTTGGAGGGAGGAGCCTGGTCGAAGATGGAGGACTGTTCTCTTCCCTCGGGGAATGGCCTTATCTCTGGACCCCCCAGCCGGGGGCAACCAGCCTGGGGTCATAGGAGAATGACCTCAGGACAAGGGCGATTGCCAGAATGCTCCGGGAAGTGGCCAATTCCAGGAGTGAACTGGAGCCCGATAGTAGAAGGGCGAACAGGATCCTGTGTCTACAACGGATGCAGGCAAGTGTTTGACGGCTTCGAGGATAAGATCTGGAACGGAGTCTGAAGGTTTTTAGCTGGACTTGTAAGTCAAACCTCTGTAACCTCTCATGCAGAGAAAGGATGGGCTGGAGGAGGACAAGAATTTGCTAATTAAGACATATAATTAATGGACTGAGTGAACGGAACTGCTCACAGCGAGGAAAGATGGCCACTGGGGCAGATAAAGGAAAGAAAGAAATTTTTTGAAAACCCACAGCTGGAGAGCAAAAAGTGTTCAAAAGTGCCTTGCAAGATAAAATTATGGAATCTGTTATGAAATTATTTGGACTTATACTTTCTTGCTCTTTTTAAAACAAAAGGAAGAAACTGTATGTGTTTTGTATTCCCCTAAAAAGAATAAAAGAAGGAAAGAAGGAAAAAAAAATACATGGAGATTAAAGTTATAACGTGATGTATTGGTCCTTTACTGTTAATGAAATTTTTTATAAGAATGCAAGATAAGCAAGCAGGAGAGATAACCGAACCAGCGGAAGATTTAAACTGTCAGCTGGATTTATGGAAGAGAACAGAAATTATACGCTGAGGATTGGAACTGACAGGCTTTGTGCTGTTTTTACCACCGGTGGGTGAGAGTGGGGAACTTATTAACTGCCTCGCGATGATGTTATTTGGTTAAGTTGGTGAGAGACTAACTTTTAAATAATTGTCATGAGGCACTAAGATGGCGTCCATCTAAAGAGAAGACAAAGCAATTGGGCGTTCCCTCTCTCGGACTTAATGGCATAGGAAAGAAGATTGCTGACAGACAGAGGAAGATGAATGGTGTGCTTATCTTGAAAACACTGTTTTCGTTTTGAAGAACTTAAGATTTATGACAAACCAATTAGAACTCTGACTTTTGAAATTATAAATAATTTGGAAACTGGATAAATATTTGGAGAAAGAAGATTTTAGTAAATTTTAAATTGGGCTTTATTGTATATTGCAAGAAAGTAGGATGGGAGATTTGGGGTGCAGATTGGCAGATGGAAGGCATGTTAGTGCTAAATATTAAGTGCTTTTAGTTTAAAGCTAATCTATTGCTTATTAACCATGTTTGTTTAGAAATGTGTGTACACCCTATAGAAAGAGAATATGAACTGCAACACGGATAAGACCAATGTTGGTGTCGGAATATGAAATTAAGAATATATAAACAGGATATTTAGAATGGTCTGGGTGAGGGGGGATGTCTTAATTACAGATATATAAAGTTGATTTATAACAAGCGATATTTTGGGACTGCCCTTTAGCCCAGGCTAGCTGTTGATGATATATAGAAGAAATTCAGAATGACTTTGTGCTGTGGGGGATGTCTTTATACCAGATATAAAGTTAAGAGTTGTAAAAAGCGATATTTAAAGACTACCTTAGTTTAAGCCAATCTGGATGTTTAGATTAAAATGAATTTATAAGATATTAGAATTTAAGGAGAAGGTTATTTGTATATAAGGTTGCAGTTTAGAATTGTACAGGGATGTTACACTGAATATTTAAGCAAAAGATAGTAGTAGTTCCTCCCTAGCTTATATTTCTTATTATCTTAACAGCAAAAGTAGTCTTTTTTTCTATTTGTTTCTGTTTTACTATTGAGAGAGAAGATAGTATGAGAAGACGTAGTTAAAATAAGACAGAAGAAAGGGACCAATGAGGATCAGAAACAGCTAAGATATGATTTGACGCTAATGATTATTATTTCTTACTGAAAGTCTTTGGCCCTAAATAAAGATTGGAATACACTGATAATGAAAGATTAAGAATACTAATATAGATTATAGATTATATACTTGTTTTGAATACTAGATGAGGCTTGGCTTGTAATAGCTTATTATTAATAATGTTTCAAGAAATGTATTGCAGTTAAAATAGATTTTACTTTGGCAATGTAATCTCTCCACAACCTTCTGTGTATACCTTGTGTCATCCCCCCCTCCTTTTCGTAAAAATGTTTCCCCTTACCCATTACTGTATAGAAGAAAAATAAAATTATTATTAAAAAAAAAGTTTATATGTGAAGTTTTGATTTTTTGCCCCAATGTGCATCACTTTACACTTGTCTACATTGAAATGTGTCTCCCACTTGGCTGCCCATTCCCTCAGCGGGGTCCCGCTGGGCAAAAACCCACCTCCAGAACAGCTTCCAGGGTGTTTATTGCACTCCCTGTGAAAGTGGGGCCTGCAGAGCCGGGAGGCCGACTCATCCCCGCACAAGGCAGACCGACTGAACTGTGTCTTCCTTTTCCTTCATCCCTCGTTATGAAAACCCTTCTTTGCCCAAGTCCAACAGGGAAAAACAGCACAGGCAGGCTTGGATCTCCCTATAATCAGCCACAAGATGGTGCCGTAGAAAAACCTCACGTTCCGCTGGCCTTCTCAGCCTGAAGCTTGGCTTGTGGGGCTCAGCCTAGAGGGAGCCGAGGGTCAAAGCACTTGAAATGTTTGCAGGAGTAGATCTGACCGTTTGACTCGGGAGGCCCACTCCTTCCGCAGCTGCAGTGGCTGCCCAGTCACTTCCCATCTCCACTTCAGAGGATGGCCCTGACCTTTAAGGCCCTTCATGACTCAGGCCCAGCCTACCTAAAGGACCACCTTCTCCAGTACATACCAGTTTGCCCTCTTAGACCATCTAAAGGGGCTCTCCTTCAAGTGCCCCCTCTGTCCCAAGTCAAAGGGATGGCAGCTTGGGGACGAGGCTTCTCTGCAGCGGCTCCACAAATAGGAAATTCCCTTTGTAAAGACCTACAGAAGGGAGGCAGGCCGTGGCCATCTTTGTAGGCCTGACTCCATTTGTAAAGGGGCCCAGCCAGTACAAAGGGATGAGATAGAACAGAGCAGCCCAGAATGAAAGGTGACAGCCTTTTGGTGCCTTATCAGTACTGGTGTGAGGATTGGGGGAGTGGGCTTGGGAAGGCCGGATCAAGGGTGCCAGATGGCCTGCCCTAAATTCCCACAGCTGTGGTCAATCTGGAGTGAGAGCCTCCCTTGGCACTAGGCAAAAGAAGCAATTAATTCAAGTGGAGAAACCTGTGAACGTTTTGGGCTATAAGATCCCCCTTTAGCTGGCACAATGTATTCAGTCCTTCTGGGGCTGTTTCCAAATCATGCTGCTTGTGTCGGCTGACTACAGAGACTAAGAATTGGACCTAGCTTTCATTGCGCAATGGGAACATCGAGCTACGTAAAGTATCATTAGTTAAGCATGTGTTGTAAGTTTTGAGGTTTAGCTACATTTAGTGTTTGTTTCTTTATCTAATGGTTTTGCAGGTAATCCTTTGCTTATTGCCTCAGTAGCCCTGTAGCCAAGTGAGTTCTGTTAACTTGCTTTAATAAAGCTGCTTTAACTTTTATCTGGTCTTGGGAGTACGTTTGCATTCTGTTGGGGAAGAAAGGTGCTGGCTAAATCCAGGGAACGCTACCTTAGTTGGCTGTACTCCCGGCTGGTCGTGAGGTGAGTTGGGAGTCAGGCAGGTTGCCTGGGCTTCCCGGGTTCTTCCCTCGGGCTAGTCCTTTACACCCTTCCAGAAGAATTAAGAACTACACACTCCCTCATGGCCTGCCGAGTCAAACCGTCTAGCCCGTTACCACTCGCACAGCTGCATTTTGTCCTAACTGTAACTGGCCCGTCCATGAGGCCAACTGAGACAACTGCCTAGGGCAGAAGACGGGTAGAGGACGGCCACTCTCAACCACCCCTTGGCTTCCTTTGTGCCTCTTCCCATCCTCTGGGTTGGGAAAGGAAGCAGGGACTGGGCAGAAGACGACACGTGGAGGGAAGGAACGTGGCAGGCCAGAGCATCAGCTGCTCAGATCACACAGGCAGTTTCGGGCTACGGCTCAGCCAAGGTGCTGCTGTGGCTTTGCCAGGGAAGGGATCAGAACGGGAGGGAGGCCCTTTGCTGACTCGGCCTCACCAACCCCAACTTGCCCCAGAAGGGAGGAGAGTCTCTATTGGGGCAAAGGGTCGCCACTCACCACAGCACCCTTCTGGTCCCACCCACCCAGCACCCTCCGAAGCCTCTGCCCTGTGATGCAGGATTGTTACCTTCCGATTTCTCTTCTTCCTGGAGATCCTGGGAAGACACATTCTCTCCTCCTTCCATCTGGTAAAATGTGGCAGGTCTGAAAACTTCCTCTGAGAAGGGAACAAGAACATGCGATACATTTCTGAGTACAAAATATCCAGTTTTCCAACTTTTTGTGATGTAAGGCAGTTGTGGATGGAACATGGGCCCCCTCCCTCGCCTTCAGAGTCATCTGTGTCTCAGAGACCTGACTCGGATCTTTAGTTCTGACGGCGAGAGGCTCAGGCTCCTGCAAAACTTAGAGTTCCTCCCCAGGAACACCATTTGGTTTTTGTACTTTTCATCATTGATCTTCTTTCCCTGGATATTGGTATCCAGCTGTTTCATTTAATTTGGAAAGTGCATCAGTCGGGCCAAGCTCCGTGGGGTGAGCCCCACACATCCTGATTCACTGCCCTGCACTTCTTTCTTTGGCCCTTCCCCTCTCTATTTAGGCCCCTTCCTTCTGTCCTTGAAGACTCCTTGCAAAGCCTTTCCAGGCCCACCAAAAACAGTTCAGTCGTCCGCCTGCCATTCCTGCCTGGAGACCAGGCCCTCGGAGGGGATTTTCCCTGCACCGATTCTGGGCCAGTTCCTTTCACTTGGACCAGGAGAGCCAGTGTGGGGGAAATTCCTGACTGGGAGATGCAGGGGGAGGAGGAATGGGGTCGCATGGAATGGGGGTGCCCAGTTCCCTCTGCTCCCCCTCCTCCCTGAGCCACACACCTGGCAAGGCGCAGATGCTTCAAGGTAGGCTATGCTAGGACGTCCCTCTGGGGCTGGACCTTCCCCACTTTGTGGCCGAGATGCTCCCCTTGCTCCAACCTCCGCAGTTCCTTCTGGGAGCCTCAACTCTCAGCCGGAACTCCTCGATCAGGCACGGAGGCTTTTTAGCTGCTAAATCCAGCTCACTTCCTGATGATGTTTGACCCCACCTGCTTCTGTAGGAGCAAAGAAACATACAAGAGTCAAAAAGACAAAACCAAGACGGTTTAATATCAAGGAGGGGGCATAACGTCATTTTCTTGAAGCCACATTGGGGCACCGGTGGCCATATTTGTTCACTCAGTCAGATCATTGCCACCAAGGAGGATTGCTGCAAATTCATGATTGAAAATCTCCCTGCACGTGTGTAAAAGTTAATATTGTGGATCATGTCCACCCCTGCATGCAGATTGTTTTTCCTCAGCACTATGGCATCTTCCAGCAGGACAATGCAACATGTTATACAGCTCGCAGGTGATCACATAATTTGACTGGACAGTGTATGTTATGTAAGGACGTAGCAGATTAGGTTCTTATCAAGTTATTACATTAAAGAACTCTATCTTCATTTATTTTCTAAGTTGTCAGACTGGCATTTTTGAATATTTAGTTTCCACTGAAAGATTCATGTATCCATATTACATCGGTTCAATAAAACTACAATTCACTAAAATAGTGAGTGCATTATTTTTGAAGCAGTGTAATTTCTTGTTGTTCCTAGCAATCTTATTCACCATTTTCTGACACCCACTGTTAATGGTCTAGAAGGTAAAAAAAAAATTCCCCCCTCCTTTTTCCCCCCTTCCCATTTACACGTTTTTCCCCACCTTCCATTTTCTACTGTAATATTTTTGAAATTCTGAACATTAACAGAATTTGTTGGGGGGGGGGGTAGAGGTTTAAAAAAATACTCTTAATAGTCTGGAAGTAAAAAAGAATTACTCTCATATTGACAACTATTTATGTTATGAAGAGATTTTAATGTAATTTTCCTATATATTTATCTAATTTTTGCCCAACGTCCCCTTTTTTTTCTTTCCTTCCTGTTCACACTTTATTTTTCCACCTTTCATTTTCTACTGTAATATTTATGAAATTCTGAATGTTAACAGAATTTTTTTTATGGGGCATGACAGTTTTATTTTTGCTTGTGTAGATTTCAATAGTCTGTCAAAATAGTGCAATCTGAGTTTAAATAGACAGAAAGTAGCATTTCACCAGGTATGTTCAGTAATATAATTATGAGGAACTTAACCTTGTAATTGCATATAAATCATAATACGTTTACCAATAATGTGTCTACATGATCACATGTTTTTATTTTCGTAAGTATTTATTTAAGGAATAAACTATTAAAACCTAAACAGTACGAGCAAAGCAATCTGAAATGCTTGGAATGAGGATTGTTTTGAGTCGCCTAACATGGCGGCTAAGCCGCCCACTGGCTTCATCTCAGGAGCATTAGCGCTTAAGGGAGGGCGCCTCCTTGTTATTAAACCTGCTTGGACAAAACATTGCAGATAACTTGGACAAAACATTGCAGATAACAACGCAATTCAAAAGCCCCGCCCTGGCCCCTCCCTATCAGGAACCGTGGCAGCGTTTCAGGCTCGAAGGCTGCTCTCTGCAGCCTCCACCGCCTCCCGCTGGGTTTTGTATCGGCCCCTCCTGGCCCCCTCCGGTCCGGCTTCTACACAGTCCCTGCCAACCCCCGACCCAAAGCCATCTCGGCTGCGCTCCTTTTTCAGCTTCCAGCACTAGAGATCTGGGCTTTAAAGCTTCCAACCTGCCTGGGTCACACTCATTTGTGTAGCTCCCGGCATCCTCCCCCCGCCCTTCCAAACTCCTTGCTGCCTTCTCTGTTAAGCTGCGAGAACTGGCGGAAGTGACGTTTCCAGCCTGCTTCTCGGGAAGCCCATTTCAAAATGCGAGGAAAGAGCTTGGAGGAATAATAGAACAGGAGCCGACATCTCTTAAGAAGAGATAGCCCCCGAATGAAGCCAGTGGGCGGGCTTAGCAGCCATGTTGGGACGTCCAAAACAATCCGTATTCCAAGCATTTCAGATTGGTTTGCTCGTTTGTTTAGGACGGAATAAAAATAAAAACTTACGAAAATAACAACGTGTGATCGTGGACAAACATTAATTATGAGTTAATATGCAATTCCAAGGTTTAATTCCGCGTAATTATATTACTGAACATACCGGACGAAATGCCACTTGCTGTCTATTCAAACTCGGATTGCACTGTTTTGACAGACTTACTTTTTGAAATCTACACAACCAAAAATAAAGTGTGAACGGGAAGGAAAGAAAAAAAGGGGAGGGTGGGCAAAAATTAGATAAATATGTAGGAAAATTGCATTAAAATCTCTCAATGTATAACACAAGTAGTTGTCAATATGAGAGTAATTCTTTTTTACTTCTAAGCTATTGAGAGTCCTTTTTAAAACTTCTACACTCACCCCCCCCCCATAAAACAAATTCTGTTAATGTTCAGAAGTTCGAAAATATTACCGTACAAAATGGAAGGCGGGGAAAAAGTGTAAACGGGATGTAATGTGAATACATGAATCTTTCCGTGGAAATTAAATCCCATTTTTCGTGCAGCGATTCGCACACCCGTATGCAGAACACGCAGGCATGATTAACGAGGTAGATATTAACTTCTACAGACGTGCAGGGAGAGTTTTATTAGAGAATTCACGGCAATCCTCCTCGTTGGCGGCAATGATCTGTGTCAGCCATATTTGTCTGTCCACGGCTTCAAGAACGTGACGTCATGTCAGCTCCTGTTCTATTATTCCTCCAAGGGAAAGAGAGACTGAGGTGACTCCATGGGTGACCCCTGCAGTGGCAGGGCTGCCATTTAAGTTGCTACTTTTACACACTCGAAGAGGGACAGGGAGGGGGAGGATCGGAAGGAGGCAGGCAAAGAGGGCCGGGGACAGAGAGAAATTGATCTGGTTCTCTTCCCTGAATGGGGCGGGGGGAGGGGTTGCCCCTCCCCCTTTTTGGACCCCCGCCCTCCCCACCGCGGCTCCCCTCGATTCCTCCCCACGCACCGCACCCCCAGGGCGCCCTTTTCCCCCAACTAAACGGGCTGCGGGCTCACCAGAGCAGCTGCTCACCCTACAATCATGGCTCGAGGGAGAGAGGAGGGGGCGGCGCACGACGGGACTTCCCACTCCGCCCCTTCGCCCCTCTAGGAATACGGGGTCGCTCCCTTTAACCCTCGGAGTGCCGGGCAGTCGAGAGGAAAGGCCCTATGAAAGAACCCGAGTCTCCAGGCTGAAAGTGGGGCGCGTCTCCCCCGGCCGGGCACCCCCCCTCCCCAGGCAGCCCCCCCCATCCTGCCACCGGAACCGTCGGGCGCTGACTCGGCCGCTTCTCCGGGGTAGTTCAGCTTCCCGCCTGCACCCGGCTGTAAGCAGCCAGCGAGGACTGCAGCGCTTCCCGTCCGGGGGTCTTTTTCCCCCCAGCCCATCGCCGAGTCCCGGAGGCTGGAAGGGCGTTGCGGGGATCCCGCAAGCAGCGGCCGGAAGGGAAAGAAACTCGGGGAGGGGCGCGATGGAGCAGCGGGGGGGGGGGCAAGGCAGGCAGCGGCCAGGTGGAAACGCGCTTACCGGGGAGTCACACACTGAAGCCCGTTGGCCGTTCTGGGATTGGGAGCCCTTTGGGGACAGGGAGCCGTTTGGCTTTGCATTTCGCCTCCAATCCGTTTTGTGAACCTTTTCTGGAAAAGCAGAATATAAAGACTGTTTCTTTGATTGCTTGGACTTCCTTCCGAGTAAGCATGCAGGGGACTGTACTGCTGGGCACATTCAAGAAGCTGAGCGGGTCAAGGGCTGAACGCGTGAAGCAGCCCCAGTTGACCTGCGCTTGAGGAGGCCCCTTCACCTTCAGGTGTGCGTCTTCCCTGAGGCCAAAGGCAGACCCTGCAGAAAGCGACAGGGCCCGATCCTATCCAGCCTTCCAGAACCAAACCAGCTGCAATGCAGCCCCAAACCCTCCCTTGCCTTGAGGAGGCCTCCACAACTGCCCTCCCCTGCCTGCATCAGCGCTGGAGGGTTGGACAGGATTGGGCCCGCAGTGGGGGTTCTGGTGGCGGCAGAGAGAAGCAGAGCTCAGGCTCCCTCTGCAAGAGGAAAGGAGCTTCGCCCAGTGCCTGGAGCGCCGCTAAGGGGTTGGTGCTGTGGAGTGCAGTGGGGAGGGTGTCTTGGGGGCTGCTCTGCAACTACAACCTGCTGGGCTCACCTGCCATTGAGGGCCTGATCCCTGGGATGCTCTGAGGGTGGATCTGCCCCCTCCCCCCTTTCCAGGGGGGTCCCTCAACCAGGAAGAAACCCAGAGGCCCACTTAGTCGGGGGGGGGAGGGGATACCTCTGAGCACATGGCTGGCCTGGCCTTGTGGCCTCTGGCAGGGGGGCTCTCACCTGACCCCTTGCGTAACAAGCTGCCCCGTATCCCCCGGCCGGACGCTCTTCACCCTCAGGACCCCTCCAAGGACGTTCTGGCCAAGACGGCCACTGAAGCGCACTGCGCATCTCTGGAGAGCTGCAGGACCTGATGCCCCCCTCCCAGGGCCAACCCCCCTGTATAGCCCCCAGGGCCATTTCAACCCATGGCTGGGCCCCTCGGCTTTCAGGCATTCGGGGCACTCCTCAGGAACGCTCCTGGCACACTGAATGGCAGCCCTGAGTGGACCGGCAGGGGGGTGGGCGGGACTGGCTCTCCCCCCCCTCTTTATAAACAAGGTCTCTGCAGCTCAGCTCAGGCTTCCCTTTTCCCCATCTATTGAGACACTCTCTCTCTCTCTCTCTCTCTCTCTCTCTCTCTCTCTCTCTCTCTCACTCACACACACACACACACACACACACACACACACACACACCTTTGTAGCCAACCCCCCCCCTTAGGCAATCCAGCCACACAATCCAGAGGCAGCTTCTCCTCACAAAGGAAGCTCCCCACCCCCACCCCCTGCCGAAACAGCAGAAACACAGGCGGGAATCTCAGGCCAGGCCAGTTCCGTCTGTCACGTTTTTCTCCCTTTTGGCTTCTCCGTTTCTTGCCCCTCAGATGTCCGCCTGTGTGTCTGCTGGGGTGGGGAGCTCCCATGCAACTCTGGATCCCTTTGTGAGGAGAGGCCCACCTGCGGCTGGATGGCCTAAGGGGGGGGGGGCTTGTGTATGTGTATGTGTGTGTGTGTTGCGATGCACGGAGTGAGCTGCAGAGGCCTTGTTTGTAAAGGGGAGGAGAACCTGCCCATCCCCCAGGGGCCTCCATTTCATGTGACCGGAGCTTTCCTGAGGAGTTCCGCTGGTGGCCCAAAAGACCCAAAAGCCTCTGGGCCCAGGGGCAGGTGGAGACGTCCCTGCTCAGCCCCGAAGCTTCCTGGGTCACCGAGGGGCACAGGCTGTCGCTCCATCCTCCAGTCCTTCCTGGGGCTCGTACCAAGGCCCTACACTGGCCCCCACTGACTGCTCCGGTTCCTATGGGAAACACGTGCCCCAGGCTGGGAGCCACCTTCTCAATGGGGAAAGGCCATGTGAGCCTCCGCAGGTTTCATTCAGTGGTGCCGGTTTTGAAGACACCAAGAGGTGCTCCTGTGAGACAAGTGTGTAGGAAGGCGGGGAGGTGGAGTAAGGAAGAAGGGGAGAAGGGGAGACGGCGCCCTCTAACCAACCCCCCCCCCCGTCCCTGGAGGGCTCTGCCCAACCGGTGGCCCTCCCTTAACATTTCATAGAGAAGAATTGAAGCCGAGGGCGGGCTTAGCGGCCATGTTTGTAAGTACAAAACATTGCTCATTCCAAGCATTTCCAATGGGTTTTCTGGTACTGTTTAGAGCTGAATCGTTTACTCCTGAAATAAAAACTTACGAAAATAACAACGTGTGATTGTGGAGAAACATCAGTGGTAACTATATTATGAGTTAATATGCAATTCCAAGGTTTAATTCCGCGTAATTATATTACTGAACATATCGGACGAAATGCCGCTTGCTGCCTATGTAAAATCGGATTGCACTGTTTTGACAGACTTATTTTTTGAAATCTACACAAGCAGGAATAAAGTGTGAACGGGAAGGAAAGAAAAAAAGGGGAGGGTGGGCAAAAAATCAGATAAATATGTAGGAAAATTACATTAAAATCTCTCAATGTATAACACAAGCAGTTGTCAATATGAGAGGAATTCTTTTTCACTTCTAGGCTATTAAGTGTATTTTTTATGAGGTAGTATTTTATTTTTATTTTTTTTCCTCATATCTACTTCAGTTTGTGAAAGGCTGCATACTTTATGAGGTAATATTTTTCAGTATCAATTAATCACTATGATTTTAAGTACCTGTGGAAAGTAATCCCATTTTTCGTACCGCGATTCGCACACCCATATGCAGAACACGCAGGCATGTGTTGAGATTAACTTTTACACACGCGCCGTGCGAGCTAGAGAGCCCCTTTCGCGGCGCTGAGTTGAGTCAGCCATATTGGTCAGTACAGGGCTTCAAGAATGTGCTGACATGCCCTATCCTGTAATCTAACATCCTTGGCTCTGCCAGTCCCACCCATGGAGTTATTATTACATGGAGGGGCCATGACGTCACAGACTTGAAGCCATGGGTATATCTCAGATCATTGCCGCGAAGGAGGATTGCCGCCACGGCGTCACGAATAAAAATCTCCCTGCCCGTGTGGTAAAGTTAATCTCAACGTCTCTAATCATGCCTGCGTCAAAATAAGTCTGTCAAAGCAGTGCAATCTGAGTTTAAATAGCAAGCGGCATTTCGTCCGGTATGTTCAGTAATATAATTACGCGGAATTGAACCTTGGAATTGCATATTAACTCATAATTAGGTTACCAATGATGTTTCACCACGATCACACGTTGTTATTTTGGTAAGTTTTTACTTCAGGAGTAAACTAATAAGTCCTAAACATCATGCGAAAACCCATTTGAAATGCTTGGAATCAGCATTGTTTTGGGTGTATTTACATCACCGCTAACCCCGCCCACTAGCTTCACTGTCTTCTCATTCAGATAACAAACAGGGCCGGGGGTTGGTCCCACCCTGCAAGTCTCTCACCAGCTGGAGGGTTGGCGGGCCAGATGGGGAGTCCCCTGGGGGTGCATCTGAAGACCCACGGATCCCCAGACAGGCCCATTGGAGGGGCCCTAGTTCCTGAGGGGCCCTGGGCTTCAGCCTACTCCGCCTAGTGGATGATACAGCCCTGATCACCCCTGTGGCCAAGGGGGGAGAGCTCAGCCCAGTCTAGGAAGAAGAAGCAGGGCTCCCCCACGGAGGGGGCCGGAGTCAGGGAGGTGTTGGGAGCGGAAGAGGAGGCCCCTGCCAAGATCCCCTCAGCCCCACAGGGCGCCTGCAGTGGGAGGGTCTGTCTCTGCCACCAGCCAATCCAGGGGCTGCAAGGGACGGTTCCTGGGAGGCCAGGAGGCCAGGTGAGGCAGTGGCCTCAGGCAGAGGACTGGAGGGGGGCTCCCTCCTGACTGTCCACTGGCCTCTGTTGCTCGTCCCCCCAGTCCCTGGGACAGAAAAGGAGGGGGCAGAGCAGAAGAGGGGGGTCTCCTATGACCACCCCTCTCCTCCACACTTCCTCCTCTGCCCTGCTGCCTCTTGCCAGCCAGAGAGCGAAAGGAGCAGAAGCGGCTGGCCAACAGCTACAGCCATGAGCCCCTTGCGGCCCTGCGGAAGGACAGAGGGCATCTGGCGACTTCCAGAAAGCTCACCTCAACTGGGCTGGGGCCGGGAGGCTTTCAGCTCACGTTTCCCCCTGGGCTTCCTCTGCCTTTGAAGATCCTGGCCTTGCACTGCTGGGAAGAGTTCAGCCAGCCAAAGCTTGGACATGGTTGTACCTCCTCTGGCCTGAGAACCGGCGATCACCAGTTTTAGTTCAGTAACGGTGCATTTGCTAAACACAGATTCACTCAGCAGGCTACACATGGAGCAGTTCTAAAAATCACTATGTCACCATATCAGAAAAATGACTCAAATCCTTTCAAGGGAAGCTGCCTTCTGCTGGGTCAGACCCTTTGGCATCAAGCTCAGTAGTGTCAAGGCTGGCCGGCCACAACTCTCTGGGGCTTCAGGCGGGGTTCTGGCAATGTGAGAGAGGGAACAGAACATCCCTCTAGATTATATCCCTCCCGTGCATAATTTTGTATGTCTCATCCTCAACCCCTTTTTAATTACCCAGAGCATGGAATTGGCCTTCTTAATTGCTGCCACACACTGGGTCGACCCCTTCATCGAGTTATCCACCAGCACCCCATGATCTCTCTTCTCATCTGTCACAGACAACTCAGAACCCATCAGCCTATATATGAAATTTTGGCTTTTTGCCCCAATGTGCATCACTTTACACTTGTCTACACTGAAACGTAATGATGACGATGATGATGTGCGTGGATGAATACTACTCCTGAGTGGTTTACTCAGAGATTCAACACTGATGATCACAGGCAAGAAATAACTCAGAGACTTCTTTAACAAGAACTTCTGTATTACTCAAGTTACTCTTCTTTACAACTGTTTCAGCAACTCCAGCACACTCTGTACATAAGTTTTTATATGATGTAAAAGCACTGAACTAAACACTAATTTTGTTTTTAAATTTTAAATTGTATCTGTTTTTAATTTTGTTGATTGTATTGTTTTTAACATTGTTTTTAATTGCTTTCAATCAATCAATCAATCAATCAGTTACTTATATACCGCTTTTCAACATGAAGTTCACAAAGCGGTTTACAGGCAAATAGTAATAATAATAAAGTTAAATGGCTCCCTGTCCCAAAAGGGCTCACAATCTAAAAAGAACCTTTAATTAATCTTTTTAATGTAAATTTTATATTGTATCTTTTTATATTGTACTGCCGCCTTGAGTGCCGCCGGGTAAAAAGGCGGGGTAAAAATCAAATAAATAATAATAATAATAACTTCTATTAATCAATGATCAGCTCTCGTCCAAAAGACTTCTCTCAAGCACACACTCTTTCACACTCTTTCAAATCAAAGAAAAACACACACATTGTCTCCCTGGTCATGTTTATATATCATCCAATCATAACCATCACATGACCATATCTCTGGGCTGATTCTCTTGTTACTGAGCAAATCTACATGTTGCCATTCTAACTCTTATTACTGGGCAGATCTCTATGTTACCATTCATACTCATATCACTGGGCAGATTTACATGTTGCCATTTTAGCTCCATGTCTCTAGGTAGAAACCAACCATACAGATCTGTGAATTTCTTCTGCCTCATTCCAATATCCCAACAAAACGCATCTGCCATTTGGCTGATCATTCCTGCAGCTCAGAGAGATCCTTCTCGAGCTCTTCACAATCCTTTCTGGTTTTCACCACCTGGAAAAGTTTTATGTTATTATTTTCTTATGATTTCTCCCGAGTGGGTTCTTAGATGCGATAACATCTAATGATGAGATCTCTGACTGAAGCGCATTCATTTTTATGGTTTCTCCCCTGTGTGTGTCTTTGATGTCATGATAGGCTGGAGCTCCAACTGAAGCTCTTTCCGCAGATGTCTGGGAGGAGACATAAGAACATAAGAAGAGCCCTGCAGGATCATGCCCAAGGCCTATCTAGTCCAGCTTCCTGTATCTCACAGTGGCCACCAGGTGTCTAAGGGAGCCCAGTTGACACCAAGATGCTTGCATCCTGTTGCCACTCCCATGCACCTGTCATTCTAAAGTACCCGACCATTAAAATAAGAAGGTTGCCCAACCCATCATGGTATATAGCCCATGATGGATTTTCCTCCAGAAATCCATCCAGTCTCCTTTTAAAGGCATCTAGGCCAGATGCCATCACCACCTCCTGTTCCATAGCTACATTACCCGCTGGGTGAAAAAGTATTTCCTTTTATCTGTTTTAACTCTCCCAACAATCAATTTCCGTGGACATCCCCTGGTTCTGGCATTGTGAGAGAGGGAAAAGAACATCCCTCCATCGACTCTATCCCTCCCGTGCATAATTTTGTATGTCTCATTCATGTCTCCCCTCAGGCGCCTTTTTCCTAGACTGAACAGCCCCAAACACTGCAGTCCTTCTTCGTAAGGGAGCTGCCCCAGCCCCGTAATCATTT
>JAJKFI010040123.1:11871-50292 GCA_029204185.1 Lerista edwardsae
TTTTTTTTCTAACATAAAAGTGCAGTCTCTGGCTTCAGCCTTTTTTCTGCTGCAGCTTTGCTCATTTCCAGTTTGAGGGAAGGGACCTTAGCTTTGTGGCAGGAAGTTCAGGCCTTGGTAGTGCCTCAAGGCAAGACTGGGGAAGATGTCTGACTCGTGGTTGCTTTCTAGGCCTGTGTTGCTCAAACTGTGGGTCGTGACCCACTTGGTGGGTTGCGACCTGATGTCAGGTGGGTCACGGAAAACTGGGAGCAGACGTCTTGGAAGCTGCAGACCTTATTCTTGCTTTATTCCTTTTGTGAGTGTTAACAGTTTGAATTTTCAGAAATTTTGTTTTTAGTCCAGTGCTTCTACATCGTATTTTGTCCAAATCTTGCTTTCTGTCATGGTTGTGCAATTGCTGCAGTCCAAGAATGGCAATCTGCACTTCAGGAGTGTTATTTTATTGTTACCATGACAGCACTTCCTGCTTGATGGCGTCAGTTTTGGCTATGACATCACTTCCAGGTTAATGACATCACTTCTGGCAGGTCCCGACACAAGTGCCATTGTAAAAAGTGGGTCCCGGCCTCAAAAGTTTGAGAATCACTGTTCTAGGGTTTCCATGTATACAGCACAGAGCTAGGGTTTCCATGTATACAGCACAGAGCTAAATGTGAGCCAGCAGGAGCTGTTCAAGTGGGTTTGCATTATCTTATTTTGTTCAGGGTGCAGGATTTGGATGCAGTGAAGGAAATGGAAACAGAGAGTGTATGCTTTTCCTGTTTTCCCCTTCCTCTCTTGTCTCTGTTTTTAAATTTTAGACCAGTGGTATTCAAACTTTTTAGATCAGGAGGACCCACTTTTTAGAATGGCACTCGAGTTGGGACCCACCGGAAATGACGTCATCAACCTGGAAGTGATATTGTGGCAGGGAGTGACATCAAGCAGGAAGTGTCATAAGAACATAAGAAGAGCCCTGCTGGATCAGGCTACAGGCCCATCTAGTCCATCTTCCTGTATCTCACAGCAGCCCACCAGGTGCCCCAGGGAGGCATGAGACAACAAGATGCTTGCAAGTACCCTTGCACCTGGTACTCTGAAGTAGCCCACCACCTTTGTAAGGAGGTTGCACAATCCATCATTGCCTATAGCCCACAATGGACCTTTCCTCCAGAAATCTGTCCAATCCCCTCTGAAAGGCATCCAGACCAGATGCCATCACCACCTCCTGTAGCAAAGAGTTCCACTCTTTGTTCCAAAGTGTCGTCATTGTAACATAATACAATGACACCCTGAAATGCAAATTGGCATTTTTGGACTGCAGCAATTGTACAACCATGAAACATCCCTGACAGAAAGCAAGATTAGGACAAAATATGATGTAAAAACGGTGAACCAAAAACTATTTTTAAAAAACTTCCCTTGAAAATTCAAACTGTTGACACTCACAAAAGAAATCTAGCAAGAGTAAGGTCTGCAGTTTCCAAGATGGCTGCTCCCAGCTTTCTGGGACCCACCTGACGTCAGGTCGCGACCCACCACGTGGGTCCTGACCCAGTTTGAATATGTGAGGCAGGAAACTCTCCTCTTGTGGACGTATGTGGAGAGTGCAGCAATAAGAACGGGCCCTGTTCCCCTCCCTTTGTATCGTGTGGCATCGAATGAAACAGCGAGCGACTGGGGGTGGGAGGGGAAAGCCTCGGCCTATCCACGTAATCAGCACTCCTCTTTTTCTTGTTGCACAGATTGAAGACTCCCCCGCGACCACGGGGACAGCGCCCTGAGCCCGAGTCCCGAGGGGTGAGTGTAGTGTGCGTCCAGCCCCCCTCTGTACCCATCCCAATCAAACTCCTGTTTAGTTCCCAGCGGTCCGCTAACCCACTCTTCTCCTTCCCCTACCCCGGCAGGGCATGGGCAGCTTTCCGGAGGCCCCCACTGGCTTTCATATGGCATTCGGCATTGGCGCATTCCCCTTTGGATTTTTTGCCACGAGCTACAGCGGCCCAGGAGAGAGAGCAGGTACTGTGCTGCTTGGAGGGCAGGCTTCAGCTTGAAGGGCACGTTTGCCGACAGGAGCCACAGGCATTCTGCTCCCAGGTCCGCTTGTCCTGCCCACCCACCTTCTGATTGACGCCTGTGTCTTTTCTGTGTTCCGCTCTGGTTCTTACTAATTTTACCATTCCTATTCATGTCTACTAACAAGTAAACCGGTTGCGGGGGGTCAAATCATCACACCGTTTCCGACGGACCTCCTTAGATTTTTATGAAATCTGGGCTACTTACTTGGCCTATGGCATAATGCAAAAATACCCATTTTTAGCAGCCTGTGTTTAGTACGTTAAATTTTATATTATTATTATTATTATTATTATTATTTATTAGATTTATATCCCGCCTTTTTGCTTGAAGGCACCCAAGGCGGCATTACAACATAAAATATAGAAATTTAACATTAAAAAACCATTTAAAAAACAATATTAAAATACAATAAAACAAAATAAAAACAAAGCAATAAAATTTAAAAACAAGAAGCCCTGTGGATCATACGGTATAAAATAACAAGCCAGACAGCCAGCCTGTCAACAATTGAAAGCTTTTTGAAATAAAAAGGTCTTCAGCCCCCGCCGAAATGTTAACGAGGGAGCAGTTCTCAATTCTAAGTTTATAGCTAAGTAAACTTTCAAAATCTTATAAAAAAAATGGCATTCTAGCGAACTGACTAGTTGTACATACCTCGGACACCAGGGTGTTCAGTAACTATATAGGATCTTCAAGAATGAAGATCTATATAGGATCTTCAAGTTTAGTCAAAATCTAACAGTGTGAGGCAGAAGAATGTCCTTGTGTGATGATTTGACACGGAATGACCCTTCCCAGGAAATGGCGTATATGGTTGCAAATATAAGGCTGCCATCCTATATACACTTTCCTGGGAGTAGACCCCATGGCACAACATGGGGCTTATTTCTGAGTAGGCAGAAATTAGTCTTGCACAGTTAGTCAGCTGAATGGGAAAGCGCCCTGAAAAGTTGAGTACAGGTGCACCGTAATTAGCTGGCTTCGTTGACTTCTCACCTGCTCAAGGGGGACATCAAGGCCGTAGGAGTTGCACGGAGAGGTCCACACACACACTGAACAGGCTGACCTTCTGAAGTAATTGAGGTGGGTGGGGCAATGATGCAACATTGGGATAAGGGTTACGACACCTGGTCTTCTTTGTCACCAGGTGCCTCCTAGGGCGCAATTCTATACTGCGCTAGGATATGGCGTTGGCCAGCCGGCCTCGCCGTTCCAGCGCAGTATAGTGTAAGGCTGGAGCCTCCCCTATGTGCTCCTTGGATCTGCGCCCGCTAGAGAGCCCAAATCAGGGCCTCGCGGACAGGCTTAGGAAGTGGCCGTATGGCCACCTCCCAGGCCCGCCCAAGTCCCGCCCCCGCCTCCCTCCAATCCCCGTGCTGCCTCGGCATGGAGCCTCCCTCATGCTGACCCACTTTGGTCGGCGTGAGAGAGGCTCAGCCTGCAGCGCCGGTCCTGTTGCTCAAGCGCTGACACCGGGTGCAGATGGGCACCCCCTCATCAGTGCTAAGCGCGCAACGTCGGCGCAACCCCATTGCGCTGACGCTGCTCAGTCTATAGGATTGTGCTGTCAGGGCAGTTGGGGTTGGGCCCTGCAGTGAGGTCTCACCTGCTTTCAGCTGTATCTTCGCTGTATCCTCCTCCTGGACCATGCCCTAGGACCTCTGTAAGCCTGGATGCGGTGTACTTCTTCCTCCTTCTTCCATACAATCCTACCCGTGCTCTCAGGACATCTGGGGGGGGGGACCCTGTTGACTGTGCCGCCAGCAGGTCAGGTGAGGGGGGTGGCGGCCAGGAATAGGGCCTTCTCGGTGGTGGCTCCACGGTTGTGGAATGCCTTCCCCTTGGAATTAAGAACAGCTCCCTCGCTAGCAATCTTTCGAAGGGGTCTTATGACCTTTCTTTTTAAGGAAGCATTTATTAATTGCTGACATGTTGGGTTGGCATTTTAACTTGTATTTTAATTTGTAATTCGTTAATCTGTAATTTAAATGATTGTATTGTCCATTGTGGTCTGTCGTTTTTAATTATTACGTTTTTTTAAAAAAAATTATTCTGTATATTTTATTGTAAGCCGCCTTGGGTGCCCTACCAAGGAGCAGAAAGACAGGGTATAATTTCATGGAATAATAATACTTGCTTCATCTCATTGTGACATTTGGTGGTCACTGCCTGAGAATCAATCCAGAATGCCTTTGTGATTTTGTACCTGTTTTCTCTTCTTTTTTTGGCTCAGATGCAGATGCTGCCAGACCCTCGAGCTGGCAGGATTCGTTATTTCTCTTCATTGCCATCTTCTTTTTCTTCTGGCTGCTCAGCGTCTGACTGACTGGAACTTGCCCTATGCTAAAGACTTCTGAACTGGATACAAGAGTTTTGATGTTTGGGAAGGGGAGGGGGACGGATTCCTGGCTGCACAGCTGGGACAGGAAGGGTTAAGTTGCGGAGTGAGGATGGCACTCGGGCAGAGCAAGCTCCCGTCACCCTTTTCTCCTCATCCACCTAGACAGAATTAAAGTATATTAATTGTGGGTGATCATGCAGAAGGTCACGGCGGGGGAGGGGGAGGCTTGGGGAGTGCCAGATCCAACACAGGACTGAATGGTTTCCCAAAGCTTTAGGGGGAGAATTGTGGCATTTTTAAAGCATTTGGGGGGGGGAAAGCCTCTGTGTCTGGCTCTTGGAAGACGATCTAGTAGCCCATCAGACAGTCTTGTGCTCACCTGCTGTTTCTTTCATCACGCACTGTTTAAGGAAGATGTTGGTGAAAAGTCCTGGCTCCCTTTCGCTTCCAGGTTGTTCAGAAGTGAAAGAGGGGATGGAATCCTGTGCTTTCCCTTCCCCCTCCCCGATTTTTCTTCTCCATTGCAGCTCCATCATCATCATGATTTGATCCATCATCATCTCCGTAAATGATTTATACTGCGCGTATTCACCATATGAACATTAAGAGACCTAAACCCATGAGCTTCCGGCTGAGTAATGAGCCTACAGTGGAATAAAATGCTACATGAAGGGGAAGGTGTGTTTCAGCGGAAGGAAAAGAGAGAGATGTGGGGGGAAGTCCTTATCCACAGAGGAAAGGCGGGAGGGAGAAATGTCCCATCCCCCCCAGCAAGTGTTGTTGGAGCGTTGGGGGCCCAAAATATAAAGGGGGGGGACACAATGCCATTGTGGCAAGTGCCCAGAGCTGAAAGGGGAAAAGGGTTGGAGGAATTTGGCCTCCCACCCTAACATTAGCAGACTATCCAGCCACATATATAGCCAGTCTTGTAACCAACCACTCTAGCAGAAATAGCCTTGAGATGCCTTAATATGGGGCCCAAGGAAGTCAGTGGGTTCCCTCCTGGCTGGTTGTACAACATTGCAAAAAGGGGTTGGATGCTAAAAATGGGTCTGCTTTTGTTGAAAGTTGCTAGGGTGAGGTTTAAATCTGTCTCTCTTTCGGGGCGGGTGGAATGAGTAAATCTGGTACTAAGTTATTGGTCAAGGTAGGGACAGTAATTGCAGGGCAATTGGCTGTATTCTTTTTTCCTTCCCTTGATCTGTATTGGGCGTTTGGAGGCTGTCAGGACTTGGAAGGGGGTGTTACGCTTGGGCCATGCCTGATTAAAGGACGTCCTTGTGAATAACAGTATTTCATGGCTCAAAAATCTTGGAATGTGCATTCCCCCCCTTTTTTGGGATAATGGAGACTTTATGTAAATTAACCAATAATGTAATTAAATTAACCCATGATTTGTATCCTGTTTCAAGAATAGCATCTCTTTGCTGTGTGGGGTTGTTGCTGATGATACGTTTGTGACATCTGTGGAATGTATGAACTGTGTGTGTTTGAAAAACACACACCTTGCCATAATTTATTTTGAATGTCACTCGCAGGGAGTGGCAAAGAGCTATACATTGCACAAAAGGCCTGCCTCTTGGTTTCTTGAAATCTTGCTGCGCCCCAGATCTAATGCCAGCCTATCGTTTGAGATCTCACTAGGCAGTGAGTACACAATGTCAGCTCTCTCTCTCTCTCTCTCTCTCTCTCTCTCTCTCTCTCGCTTCCGGTGCTTTCCTTACCCCTCCAACTTCTCACTGTGCACACCACTTTCCTCTGCTCTTATTCCTTCTTTTTTCTTTCTTTCTTGGATTTGCCTTCTGGGGCTAGGCTTGTTCTTGTCTGCTCTTGCTCTCTCCTGTCCTATCCTGCTCCTGCCTCGGAGCAGAACAGTACATCTCAACCATCCCAAAGCCCTTCTGATTCCCTATTGCTCACCTTAGTCATGCAGTCCCTTGGTGTGTTACAATGTCGACGTGGCTGTGGGTTTAAGGAAAGCAACAAATAATGGAGGAAGAGCAACAAATAAATTGTTTTCTGATTTCTCGTCAGGATCTTCCACCTAAATGTGCCTTTCCCTTAATACAGCAGCACACAACTGTGCTATATAAAAAAAAACTGGCCAACACCTGTGGAGCTGTGAGATGGATAGCTCCAGCAAACCAGACAGGGTAGCCAGGAGTAGACAGGCACGGTTGTCCATCTGGAGAAATACCTAAGTTGGATCAGACCAAAGGCTGATGTAGCCACATGCAAAGCGTGGCACCTGGAAATAGTTGGTAGTGACATGATGATGTCATGGGCCATTCGGAGGCCGGGGCAGGTGGGGATGGCCCAAGGTGAAGCTGCTCTGCTTGCCCCGCTGACTTACAGCCCATAGAGATCCTGGCTGCAGCATCAGGCGATGCGCTCACCCTCCTGGTGCAGGGCCCCACAAAGCGCTGGGCCCAATGTGATGGCATTGATCACATGGGCTTAAGGCCAGCCCTGCATGATGACCATAGTCCTCCTCACGTAGCCACCCACCCCAGCAACTGGTATTCAGTAATATTGTACCTGTAAACATGGCAATTCATGGCTAATACCCATTGATTTTCATGTGCTTGTCTAATCCTTGCTGAAACTACCTAAACGGGTAGCCATTACATCTTGCAGCAGTAACCCCTGTATATTAAGTTACTTATTGTATAAAGTACATATCTCTGATCAATCAGAAACAGAGGCGTTTCTACAGGGAGGGCAAAGCTCTAAGTCTTGCAAGAAGCCTTATCTTGCAGTGGAAATCACTCCTCTCCTGCACCGTGTTAGCCAATCCTCACAGGGAAAAGCAACATCTTGGCGTTGCTTACTGGCTACAGCAGCAAGGGAGAGGAGGGATTTACATGACAGGGTAAGGCTTCTTGCAACACTTAGAGCTTTGCCCTCCCTGTAGAAACGCCACTGATCAGAAACTGCTATCAATCCATTCCTTTTTTTGCAGATCTTCACTGCCTTCTTGGTTTTATCATTCTGAAAAATTTGGTCTCATCCACCAATGTGGAAACTTGGCTGATTGCTAGATCACTTACAAACAAACTGACTATCACAGATTCAAATGCAGATCTGTGTGGGTCCTAGCTGTTTGCTTTCCTCTATTTTGAGAAATGACCTTTCACTCCTAACTTCTCTTTCTTGTTCTTCAGTCAGTTACGGAGATCCATTAAAGCAGTGTTTCTCAAACTGTGGGTCACAAGCCAATTTCAGGTGGGTCGCACAGCACCTAGCGCAGGCATCACTGAAAATATGGGAAGATGGGACACTGGAAATGGGGAGGGTTAATTTGCTTGTGTCATGGTTGTAAATTGAGGTTTTTTAAAAAATTCACTTAGCTATTGGAAAATGGCTGAGAAATAACTGAACATCGCCACATTCCCAGGAAAGCAATTAAATAGGCTCTGGCATCACCATGACAACACTTCCAGCCATGACATCACTTCTGGTGGGTCTTAGACAGATTGTCATTCTAAAAAGTGGGTCCCGATGCTAAAACATTTGAGAACCACTGCATTACAAGAGCTATCTTCCCCTTCCCCTTCAGAACTGCTAAGTTTACTCAAGAGCTCTCAGTGAGAATTTAAATTGTCTAACAAAGAAAAAAATGGAGAACTGCCAATGGAAAAAAATATATTTTATTGTATAGGAAAGGGGAAAGAAAAAAAAAACCTGTACAAGAGGTTTGAGAAGGCGGGAACCTCCAAAGAAGTAGAGATTGATTCTGGGGGGGGGGGGATACAAATTTAAAATTTAGTCCCCCTCTCAGAAAGCTACTATTCAACCCTCCAACCTGCAAAAGCTCTGTGTTTGTATTATATGGGGATTGCCTTGTTCTGATCTTGGTTCACACTGAAAAAATCAATTCTAAGTCAACTTTTTGGTGTCTAGGGAATGGCCTCTTTGCCTTTAATAGCAGAAATGAAGTTTCCTTCTGCATTAGTGCCATGGGGGGGGGGACACAAATATCTAAAAAATTCTGCTACGAGTACACAGGTGTTAAAGGTATAGTGGCCCTGCTGGGAACAGGTAGTTTTGCTACCCACTGAACTGATTTTACTTAGAACAGCAACAAACTAACTTTGGTGTAGTGTTACAGGCAGTGATGTCATTCAGGGGGAATGGACCAGAACGGGCGTTCCGGATCCTAACGGGCTCCGTGGCTGGTTCCGGGTTCCCGACAAGTGCCAATCAAAAGTGAGTTCCTGTTCCTAAATCATTTGAATGACACCACTGGTTACAGGAAGTTACTTAGCGCAGAGGAGAGACTAGTTTGATCTTTAGATAGCGGTGGTGGAGCTTCTTGCAATGTTCTGTAGATAAACTGTATATGGCAAAAGTGTCTAAAAAGCATACAAGTTGGGGCATGTGTGGATCTATGAGGGGAGTTTTTAAAGTCAGTTTGCAAATAAGAGGTATACTGCTTCAAAAAAGACACCTAACTTTTGCTGCCTCTCTCTCAGCTTCCTGCCACCTTGAATCTTGATTATTTGCCTGTAAACTGCTTTGGGAACTTCATGTTGAAAAGCGGTATATAAATACTTTTTGTTTGATTGATCGATTGATCTTGTTCCTGGATGAAAATTAAACTTTAAATTTTTGTTTAAATCCATTAAAAGTAGAAAATTGTGTATCGTGGAGTCAGATAACCCTCCAGCAGTGCATACAGAAAATATTTTTACTAATTTAATCCAGCAGGCTCTGGTGCTGTACCTGCAAGCATGAATAAGGATTAACATGTTCATTCTTCCTATAACATAGTCCTGCAAGAGCACACTCCTGACAGATGTCTCAATAAACTAGAATTTCCAGATCTTTTTTTTGGAGGGAAGCCATGGCAGAAACTGCGTCAGTACTTCACAATTTAAGGATTTTGTCTCAGTGCCCACAGTGATAGCCCATATCAACAGCTTACTCTCAGGAAGGAGTAAGGATTGCAGACTGGTTCTTTGAACCATACTACAGAATCTCTCCACCCCAACCCATGTGTCTCCACTAGCATGCCTTCTCACACTTCTTAATTGCATTTTTGATACCAACAGATCTTGCATCGTAGGTCACAGGTCATTTTTCCAGGGGAAACAGGGACCAATTTGATGGGACCCACAGATAAGGTTGCCAACTTCTGATTCCAAATGTTCTGGTAACTCTGCTGGGCCACAAGGTTGAGTCTGGAATAGGTTTGCAGCCTTCCGTGGTTAAGGAGCTAATGAACACTTGTTTGTTCCTGGAGCTGGCAGAAATGGGTGCATATAATATGATATGACGGTCAATAAAACAAAATACTCAGGCCTTATTCCTTATAGCTGTTAAAACAACCACCAAACACCTAGTGATAAGGTTATGATTGATTCTACACTTTCCTCAAGCCGTACTGCAAGCATAAAAATCTTTGCCTTCCCTGCAGCTTTGCTCTCAATTTTCACTGTCAATTCTCATCCAGCTCTGAGGCTCAAATTCTTCTGAAACTCCTCTCAGAAAGCAGAGTCCATTTTCCCAGCTTCCCCGGGGGAAGGCTACTTTAACCGTAACATGACCATCACTGCTGCTGTGAGTTGAACAGTCGGGCAGCCGAAGCCAAAGGTGGATTTGAGCCAGCACAGGCCTCCCTGCGCTGGTTCAGTGTTGCAAATGTGCTGAGGCATGTTTACACCACCGCAAGAGCCTGCAGCACCAGCACATATGCCAGCCTGCTGGCCTGGATCCAGGCTCTGCGATGTGCAGTGGGGGTGTGGCAGCAGGTGAGGCAGAACTGCCTTACAGGAGTTCTTTGAAAAGTGCCGTCATCTCTGTGATCACACAAACACAACCCACTGGCTCTGACGAGCTGGAGCCCATAGATCAGTGATGGCGAACCTATGACACGTGTCTCAAAGGTGACACACCACAATGTGCGAGGTGACACACCAGTGTTCACCAACACCTGACAAAAACTGAGTTTATTTAACTCATTTTTGAAATTATTTGATGTTTGTTTATATAATACATAGCACCACACATGATAGGACTGTATTTTTTGTTTAAATAAATGAATATAAAGAATTGTTTCTCTTTTGTTTGGGGGGGGGGGGGTGTTGCCACACCAGCAGAGTCAAGGTAAGCATTTTCTTGAGACGCAGAGCCTGAAAGGTTTGCCATCACTGTCATAGGTTGTAAGTATTTGCAGGATCACAGCCACTGCAGCAGTGGTGGCAATACAAAGAACTCTGATAAGGCCATCCTGCCTCATTTGCCACACCCATACTGCATATTGCTGCCTGCACTGGCACGTGGGCCCTTGGTGGCGTAGGGTTGTGGGAGGATGGTGTGAAAGGGATATTTCTGGGTGGGGGGGAGGGCTAAATGGGTTGAGATTGCCTTCCCTGCAGTCTAGAAAAAAGGTGCCTGAGAGAGGACATGATTGAGACATACAAAATTATGCACGGAAGGGATAGAGTTGATAGAGGGATGTTCTTTTCCCTCTCTCAAAACACCAGAACCAGGGGGCATCCGCTAAAACTGAGGGTTGGGAGAGTTAAAACAGATAAAAGGAAGTTTTTTACCCAGCGGGTAGTTAATCTGTGGAACTCTTTGCCACAGGAGGTGGTGATGGCATCTGGTCTTGATGCCTTTAAGAGGGGATTGGACAGATTTCTGGAAGAAAAGTCCATCGTGGGCTATAGGCAATGATGGGTTGTAACCTCCTTACATTAGTAGTAGGCTATTTCAGAGTACCGGGTGCAAGGGAGTAGCCACAGGATACAAGCATCTTGTTGTCTCATGCCTCCCTGGGGCACCTGGTGGGGCCGCTGTGAGATACAGGAAGCTGGACTAGATGGGCCTTTGGCCTGATCCAGCAGGGCTCTTCTTATTGGGTTTAGGAGGTAAGGGGGTAGGGAGCAGCAGCACATTGTATCCCAACCCTGCTCCAGGGCCAGGGAGCCCTACACAGGCTTTTCGGAGGTGCTAGATTGCTAGCGCAGATCTGGATAGCTTCATACAGCAGTCGGGGGGTAAGGGGGAAAATATCCCCTTAGCCTAAGGTGACCTCCAGCCCGCCTCAACCCTCCACTGGCCACAGCGCAGGCCATGCATGCTGACTGTACCAGCGCAGGGTTAGGATTGTGCTGTTAGATGAACATCGATCTGTGCTTTGGGTTGCAGCACAAGTGACTGAAAGCCACAGGTAAAGCCTTTACAAAAAGGAGCTAAACTCATCCCTAATGTGAGTTATGCAACACTTCACCTTCCTATTTTTTCTCTGATAGCTTAGATAACCAGTACTATGTAATATTTACTAAATAGTACACCCAGTTCTGTCAAGTTCTACATATAAGCCATTACAGGCCACCTGCCCTAGGCCCATGCCTCTTATTAAATTTAAAGTTGACCATTTGAGAACTACAGTACTTGCTCCCCAGATGCAGTCAATATGAGGCGGTGCTTGCAAGCAACCTACAATGCGCACAGGCAAATACCATAAGCGCAGCGGCAGTTGTGCAGAAGAAATTTTACCACGCTTTTCTCATTCTTGCATGAGGTGAACATTCATTTTGGGCACTAACTGAAAAAGGTCAGCACCTTTAGTCACCCCAAAGCACACCAGCAACTCACAACACGGTGCGAATGAAAGCTTCTATGTGGCAATGGTAATGTGTTGGCTGGGTTCTGTCGAGCCACCTTTATGTCACAGGCCCTGTTCCTTGGCAAGAGGAATTGCCATAGGTGCAAATTTTCTTGGCCCAGGGCATGCGGTGAGCGGAAAAGCACACTTTGCTGGATTTATGCCTGTTACACAACAATACAGAAACAGGTGCGGAGAGAAAAATAGACATCCCTACCCTCTTGGAGGTCTGATTTAGCTAGGAAAACCATGCTTGGGAAAGGGTTAAGAACCTCCACAAGTGTTAAGTCCCAACTCCTATTATATATAGTTTAATATATGGAATTCTGCCTCACATCTAGACTGCTCCCACGGCCCGCTCTAATATGATTACCTCACAGAGTCTCAATTTGAAGTTGTGTGAAACGATATGCATTTCCTCCATTTAAACTTCTTTACATTTTCTACAGTCACAAGACAACCCTTGCCTTAGGGTTACCACTTTAAAAAAAATCCTAAAGGATTAGACCACTGAAAATAAGTAGCACCTGGATTTCAAAGAGAAAAGGCCCACCAGCCAAGGTTTGATCAGCTAACAGCTCACATTCTTTGCCTAAGAAACAAAATGGCTGCCATCGGCCACTGAGGTTGTTCTCTCATGAAATGTGCATGGTGGAAGCTCTTTGGAATATAACTCAAGAGCGCAATTGTAACCTGGAATTAGGCCCGCAAAGTTTGGCCTGCACAAGGGACACCATAAAGTATGTTTGGACCAGTCTTGGAGTCAGAGAGGCCAGAACACAGATTAGATGTGCTCCATCCCCCCTGACTCCGAGAGTGGTCCAAACATGCTTTGCAGTGTCCCTTGTGCCAGCCAAACTTTGCTGGCCTAACTGTGCCGGCCCAACTCCAGGTTAGGATTGCGCTCTCAGTGAAGGCAGCTTCATGCTGTACAAAGCACATGCGGCTCACATGGTTTGACAGATATTCTCCATACACTTTTCCCGCCTTTTTCTGTTTTTATGGGCAGGGAGAAAGCTGTTTAAACCACACGGTAGCCTGCTGTACATGAAATCTTGCTCTGTACTGTGGCATCTACATGACTGCATTTCAAGCGTTTGCCAACACCCAAAACTGCTTGTGTGAACCGAGAGATCCTAGTGCATGAGAACAGCACACAGCATGGTTAGGTCTTTGTGTAGTTGCGGATTCAGCAAAGATCCGGCAACAGTGCAAGGGTAGACATTGCCCCCACTCAAATCTTTCTTTTTCCAAATGAATCCCGGGACCAAACTTAGCTTCAATTTTATAGAAGAAAAATAATGATAAAAGCAAAAAGGAAATCTAGAGCAAAAAACAGAACAAGTCAAATGGCCAGTCAGGCAATGAGCCCCCTTGCCCTCTGCCAAGGCGAACGGGGTAGTTTGGGGGGTCTCACAGCACAGTACGCCCCCCCCCCAGCACACAGAGGTAGCAGGTTCAAAAGGTCTCTGTCCCAAGTCTCTATTGGTTTCTTGCGCCATGAGGTAATAAAGCTATTGGATTGACTAGCATGAAGCCCTCTTGTGAATGAGGGAGAGAGCAAGCTGAATGTCTGTGTGGGGTTGTTGCTCTTAGCGGGTCTCTTACACCATCAGAACTCTTGAGCACGGCCTGTTCAAACATCCACGCTCCATTTGAATCCCTCTGACTTTGGTGCCTTCCACAGCTTTTCTCCATTTTTTTTTCAACCATTCATTCGTTTTCAGGATATCCACTTTATCCACATTCCTTCCTTTAGTCTTATTTTGGTATCTTCTCTTTCCCACAACAGCTCTCTTCTGATCAAATGTCTTTTTCCTCTTGTGGCTAGGTGCCATTACAGTTCTGTTTTTTCATCTTTTCTATTAGTTCATTCCTATACTCTTTGTATCATGTTGCTGTTCTTATTCCCCCCTTTTCTGGCCCATCATCTTTTTGTCAGTTTTTTACCCCTCTAGTTTAGCATTCTTGCCCTCAAGTTCCCTGTTTTCTTCAGTTAGTTTTTTCCTTTGTATCATGTTTTAGTTGGTTTATTTTTACATCATTTCTGCTTCCCTACCAGATTGTACTCATTTTGTCCCTTTGCTGTCTATCCTGATAAAATCCTCCATTTTGTATCTGCCATCACCTGTTCTTATGCAGCGCGCGTGTGTGGTTTTTGTCTACTGGAGTTTTGGCTCCCTCTTTCATTCTGCCATTCAGGTCACTCTCTCATCACACAAACTATTTACACACACATACTAGTTTTCTGTCCTGGTGGGAGAAAATACCCTAACTAATTCTGACAAAATGGCTCTCTGAACTAAGTTCTAAACAGGATCAAGTCATATTCACTTCTCTAGAACCACTTTCCCCCTTCATGCTAGTAAAGGGTGAGGAGAGAGATGGAAAGCACCGAAGATGGAACTGATACAAGTCATGTTTCTGATTTGTTCAAATCCTTTTTCCAAGATGCCTTTTGTTAGGCTAAAGGAAAAATTGAAGCACAAACTGGGGTGACCATTCAGAACTTTCTCCACACCATTAGATTTTTTTTTTTTTTTGCATGATAAATGATGTTTGCTACTAATCTGGTATATAGTCCACGGGCCTTTTTGTGGCTGCACCTCTGTTGCATCAGGTACAAACTCAGGGAACTGCCGTTTGATAACAGAGTCAGAACAAACTTGATATAAGCAAATCCTAGTTTGTACCACCCAGAGACACACGGAGCCCTGAGCATGCCCGGGGCAGGATTATGTAAACGCGCCCCCAGCACATCTCCCCACTCCGTGCATCGCCCAGCCACGCCTCCCTGCACCTGGGATCGCTCCATTTTGGAGCGATACGAGCATAGGGGAGGGCAGGTGGGCCAAAAACCACATGGGTTGCTCCACACAATGGCGCCTCGCTGCTGCCGGTGCCCGGGGCCCTTGCCACCCCCAGCTACACCCTTCCTCCGTCTCTGGTACCACCCTTACTCAAGAACTGCAATTCCCTGAGTTCATGCCTAATGGAGCTACTCGTTCTTAAAGTGAAAACATGTGAGGCTAATGTCCCTCCAAGGCCAATTCCGATAGCATTTTTTTTCCTGTTAAGTCAGAGATCAGCTAATATATTGAAATAACACGTTCTCCTAACAGAGCCTGACGTGATGTCTAAACTTTCCATCTTCAAGGAACTCTTTCAGTATCAACCTGTCTGAGCCTTTCCCACTAAAAAAATTTCTGGGAGGGGCACCAGTTCATATGGGGAATGGCTGGAGCCCCTGCACATCACCCTATGTACACTGAAAGTGTGTCCTAGAACCACTTGCCAACACTACTCCTGTGACTATGGCAGAAGTGTCAAACTCTCCATTAATGCCCTTCTTACTGCGGAACCTTCCACGGAATCCCAGGGTTCCCCAAGAAAGTGTGGAAACCACTTGTGGTTGTAGTTTTGGGACGCTGATTACCCTTTGTGAGTGATGCTGCCACCAACCCATAGCCCTGCCCCCAACAAAATTAATAGCAACCATTACACAAAAGGAACTATGGAGGTGAGAAATCTGACTGATCGTGCCGTTTGATTGGGCGGAAAAGCCCTAGACTGGGGATGTGGTGGAGGAAATGATGAGAAACTAGCGGAGGAAAAATATCAAGAAAAAGGAATAGCAGAGAAGTCAGGACAGAGTATGAACTCATCACGATGGATAAGCTCAAATAAAAAGGGAAGAAGGAAGCAGCGAAGAACAGAAAACAAGACTGACAAATAAAAATGGACTCCCACCACTCAATAGTATATGAAATTTGGAGTGTACTGCCCCCAACTTAGTCTGGAGTATCCAATCCTACGCAGCAGGAGTGGTTTGTGCTTATTAATACTTCCCTCCCATGGCTATTTTTTTCTGATAAGAAACCATCTTATATTCTGCCTCTGGGCCAATCAGACACCACTATCTTGGCCTTCCACAGCTTTTCGACAATGCTTCAAAGCACATCCCTGTTCCAATTCGGCTGGTCGCCGTCTTAGCTCTTGCATCTTCTTCATACATTAGCCCCTACAGAAACGAATCCTTTTGAGAGGCGTTTTGGATTGTTCACCTCAGGTGGGGTGCATTACCTTCACACAACTGTGTGTCAATGCTGGCACCTTGCGTAGTCATTTTCCTCAGCAATCTTTCATAAGGGGTGCAGTCTTTGATTACCATCACTGGAGGAGATGCTGTTTGGGGGCCCGGGGGGGGGGTGCAGGGTCCATGTCTGTGATTGTTATTACATGCCATATTTAATCTTGACAGGAAGACACCACAGTTTGCCATCTTGGAATCATCCCGTCATGGAGAGATGCCAACGTAAGCCATATTGGGCAAACATCTTTGATCATCCTACTACTGACAGGCCCATCTCTACTGCCATCTTGAATTGTATTCCGTGGCACAGTGAGACGCCATCTTGGGTCCTCTCAGGCAAGCGTTATCCGTGAGACTGATCCAGCGGATTATATCGGTTGCAGGTTCCACATGGACTCATCCCCCACCCTCTCCAAGCAGATATGCCCTCTAGGATATCAATTCCCTCCCACCCCCACCCATGTCACCATACTGGGTCCCCTTCACCATTTCTAGAGTTGCATCTTTGTTCAGGATCATGGAGAGATTAGTATCTTGGGTCAAAACAGGTGCATCTTGAATCATCCCCATGGAGCACTGCTACCTTGAATTCCAAGAGGTGACCTAGTGGATTCCCTCCCCACCCCCTCCCTGGCATTGTGATGCAGTAATCCCCTGGCAGAGAAAAGAGTTCTTTTCCTGCTCAGCCTGATTCCGCACTGGCATTTTTCTCTTCCCTGGAAACAGAAGAGACATGGAGGGTGTGTTGGGGGGGGGCACAGCACAGCAGGATCAGTTGGAGGTGTCGGAGTGGACGCTGCCAGGACCTTCCGTGGGGGAGGTCACAGAGGAGGGAGTGGCTGCTTCTTGCCAGCCGCCGTTGGCCTAGAAAAGAGAAGGAAAAGCATTTTGTAATACATAGAGGGTGTGGGTTTTGGGTGGTATTTTTTCCCCCAAATTTCTTAATTAAAATAGCAAATTGCGATGTTTTGTGTTTTTATTCCACATTCTCACTCCAAGTTCTCATTTTTGTGAATTTCAAATGCTTTAAAATTGTACTAAGTAGATGATATAGATGCTACAGGGCGCAATCCTAACCTAGAGTTAGGCCGGCACAGTTAGGCCAGCAACGTTTGGCCGGCACAAGGGCTGCTGTAAGGCGTGTTTGGACCACTCTCGCAGTCAGGGAGGATGGCGCACATCTGTGTGCTGACCTCCCTGACTCCGAGAGTGGTCCAAATGCGCTTTATGGTGGCCCTTGTGCCGGCCAAACTTCGATGGCCTAACGGTGTGGGCCTAACTCCAGGCTAGGATTGCGCCCACTGTGTCAGCAGATGCAGCCACAGTATTATTTCTAATTGGAAAAGTGATTGATTTTAATTTCAGGAAAATACCTTAAACACCAAAAGGTGGTATTTAAATGCTTTTATTAAAATAAAACACTTTTATTCAGATATTTTAACCCCCCAAACCCCGAGTTCTGTGTTTTTATTCGGTGTTTAAGAAAAAAAAAACCCCACCCCTAGAATGCATTCCCCCTGCTCCAAAAGAGCTTGGAGGTTCAGTGTCCCTTACGCTGGAGACGCAAGCTCCTACCTTCTGCGCCTCTCTTTTTCTCCCCAGGAATCCAGCTCCACTTTAGAGTCACGCCCCTCACTGAAACTTGGGGTCCTAGTTCCCAGCCACCGCAGCCTCCCTAATCCACTTGGTGCCACCTCATTCCACACACAGGCCAATCCTATGCTGCGGTGGGGCAGGCAGGCCAGCACGTTTGTGACCCTGCGCCAGGGTGATGCGCTCCTCAGATCTGCGCCCGCGAAATCGCAGGCACAGATCTGATGAAGCTGCGCGGCCTGAGCCAAGACCCTGCCATGCGCTTAGACACCGGCCTCTGAATTACCCTCACTGCACCCAGGAGCTGCATCATAAGAACATGAAAACATAGGAAGAGCCCTGCTGGATCAGGCCAAAGGCCCATCTAGTCCAGCTTCCTGTATGTCACAGCGGCCCACCAAATGCCTCAGGGAGCACAAAAAACAACAAGATGCTAGCATCCTGTTGCCACTCCCTTGCACCCGGTACTCTGCACCCAGTACTCTTCAGCGTCCTGCCTAGCAACCTAAATTTAGCTTCCAGGATCTCCCGGCTACATTTCCCCACATCGTTGGTGCCAACATGCACCATGACCGCAACCTCCTCCCCAGCACCCCTTACCAGCCTATCTAGACGAGACGTGATGTCCGCAACCTTCGCACCAGGCAGGCAAGTCACCAGGCAAGCTGCATCCCCAAACTCAGCAAAGTGTAAGCCAGGTGGAGCCTCGCCTTCCCTTCTCCTGGGGATTCTTGGTTGGCCAGATTGGGCCGTGCTTTTCTGTTATCTTGAAACCCTCGATGAAAGGCTGGACTAACTTTCCCCAGTGGGGCAACTGGGAGAGGGCTGTTCCCCCAGAGTCAGTGATGTCATGCAGGGGGAACGCGGGGGAACTCAGTTCCACTAGTTAAAATTAGGGCTGACTCCACCCACTTCACTCTCCCCCCTCCCAATTCCTCTGCAAAGAGCTTTTCTTCTTGGTTGGCCGGCACTCAGAGGGTTAAAGGGAGCGACTCCAGATTCCTAGGGGGGCGAAGGCAGTGATGTCATTCAGGGGGAACGGACCAGAACGGGCGTTCCGGATCCTAACGGGCTCCATGGCTGGTTCCGGGTTCCCGACAAGTGCCAATCGAAAGTGAGTTCCTGTTCCTAAATCATTTGAATGACACCACTGCCTGGAGTGTACCTTGTACTCTAACAGTTGAACGGTGACTCTTCTCTGCTTGGCCTCTTCTGCTGGCACACTCACCCATGTCCTCGACTGACCCCTTCGCCGCTCCCCTCCCATCCTGGGAGGAGATGTCGAGGGGGACTGACATGACATTTGGTCCGACCCAGGAAAAAGTTACCACCTCAGTGAGAGCTAGGCATAGAATCTTACCCTCATTTCCCGTGGGCTGTACATCTGGCTAGCAGCCATACTGTCCCCATAGCCACCTGGCCCCATGGAGTGACGCATTGATTCCACCTAGTAAAGAGACAACAGACGAAGAGCAGAATGACAGCAAGCTGGGCAGGACAGAAGGAAGACTGAGCAACGCAGCATCTTTATATACATTGGGGGCTCTTGTGAGCAGAGGCGTTTCTACAGGGATGGCAAAGCTCTAAGTTTTGCAAGGAGCCTTACCCTGTCATGTAAAACCCTCTTCTCCCTTGCTGCTGTAGCCAGTAAGCAATGCCAAGATCAATCAATCAGTCAATCAATCAACCAACAGGTACTTATATACCGCTTTTCAACACGAAGTTCACAAAGCGGTTTACAGGCAAATAGTAATAATAAAGTTAAATGGCTCCCTGTCCCAAAAGGGCTCACAATCTAAAAAAAGGCAGACCGCCAGCTAGAAAGACTGCGCAGGGGTGAAGAGGGACAGTTACTCTCCCCCTGCTAAATATAAGAGGAACACCACTGGAAAAAGTGCCTCTTGTCCAGTTAGCAAGATGTTGCTGTTCCCTGTGAGGATTGGCTAAAACGGTGCAGGAGAGGAGTGATTTCCACTGCAAGGTAAGGCTTCTTGCAAAACTTAGAGCTTTGCCCTCCCTGTAGAAACGCCACTGCTCGTGAGTACTGAGTATGCCTACTCAGGGCGCAGTCCAAACCTGGAGTTAGGCCAGCATAGTTAGGCAAGCAAGGTTTGGCCAGGACAAGGGCCATCATAAAGCGCTTTTGGACCACTCTTGGAGTCAGGGGGGATGGCGCACGTCTGTATGCTGGTCTCTCTGACTCGGAGAGTGGTCCAAACAGTTAGGCCAGCAAACTTTGGCTGGCACATGGGACACCATAAAATGCCCTGTAAAGACACACTTTATGGTGTCCCTTGTGCTGGCCTAATCCTCCAGGTTAGGATTGCGCCTCATACATAACCAAAGCACATATTTATGCTATGCTCTATTGCATCTTGATTGCCACATCCCTTGTCTTTCATAAGCGAACCATGTATGAACTATGCGTGCCATGGTCAGGGAGTGGTCCTGCTCAGGAGCAGAGATTCCGCTTTCAATGCAAGAGGTCTCGCGTTTGATCTCTGGCATCTCTAGGCAGCACAAGGAAAGACTCTTCTGAGTCTGAAACTCTGGAGAGCTGCTTGCAGGCAGCACAGATTATACCAAACTAGACAGATCAAACTAGACTCGGTACCTGGCAGTTTCATATATGTTCACTGTTGTCATGAGAATATATAAGAACATCATTTTGACCTTGCCCCCTGCTAACTGGGCAAGAGGCACTTTTTTCAAGTAGTGCTCCTCTTATATTTAGCAGGGGGAGAGTAAATGTCCCTCTTCACCCCTGCACAGTTTCTTTTCTAGTGGCTGTTTCTGGTGGTGCTCTGCACTTTTTTTTGTGAGCCCTTTTGAGCACCGGAATAAGGGCAATGCAGCTCCGAGGTAAGGGAACAAAACATTCCCTTACCTCGAGGAGGCCCCTGTGACTACTATGCAACCATTGACACAGCTACGTCAGTGCTAGGAAGTTGGTTAGGACTGCGCCCTAAATCTCAGAAGAACCGATGCCCAACCGAGAAGGGAACTGACCTGTGATGTCGGATAGGAGTCTCCATTCAGACCCTGAAGGCCCATAAACATATCCCCCGAACTGGAGAGATTGAAGGAGCCACCAGAGCCTGCCAAGAAATAAAGGAAGGGGTAGAGGGGAAGACAGCAACAGGGTGAATGGGATGGAAAGCGTGGCAGCCTCTAGCAAGAAAATGTTGCACACCATTGCCAACTTGACTAGCTGAGGGAGCAAGCCAAGAGAATCCGTCGGTGGGAGGAACCCCTGGCTACTCCAAGCCCCAAAGGGGACACAGGCGCTAGTGTGTGGGTGAAGAGGGGAACGCCTAGTTTGTCTGCACCCTACAGGGGCACTGGCTGTTGGGAATGGGAAGGGAGCGCTGGTGGTGGAAGAATCTCCTCCGGAACTCCAGCGCCTGTCAGAGGGGGAGTTCCGTGTTTCTCCAATCCCAGCAAGGACTCCTGCACCAACATGGGGTGTAGTGGAGTTTTGGGGGGGGGAGGGGAGTTACCCGCGGAGGAGGGGGTGTTGGGGGAGTCGCCCCCACTCTGCGCGGCGCTGACAGCCGTTTTCACGGCGTAAATATTGGCTTCCTCTTGGAACTTGCCGATGTTCTTCTTATAACGGATGCGCTTGTTCCCGAACCAGTTTGAGACCTGGAAGGAGGGAGGGAGGGGAGGGGAAAGAAGGGGGTCAGGAGAACCAAAATGTAGGAAACAGGAGGGGGGGAGTGGGAATGAGGGAAAAACGGGGTGGGAAGGGAAGGGAGGAGGGGATTATGTAGTGACAGGTCAGCCAAACAACAATGATCCTTTCCCCTCTGCCAACCCTCTGTCCCCACTTGCTCCTACTGTCCCGGAAAACACCCCTGGGACCCATCTAGCACAGCCTCAGGCCTGCCCCCCCCACACACATCCGGGTACCTGGGAGACTGTGATGCCGCACTTCTTGGCAAGCTCCTCCTTGGCTTCCTCGCTGGGATACGGGTTGCTCAGGTGCGAGTAGAAATACTCATTGAGCACCTCAGTGGCCTGTTTGCTGAAATTGCGCCGCTTCCGCCTACAAATTGCAGGAGAACAGGATAGCAAGTTGAGTGGAGACAGCGGGAGACGGTTGCGGGGAGGGTAAAAAATGGACAGCATCAAAACAGGAAAGGCTGTAGTCCTATGAACATTTATAGGGGAGTAAGACCCAGGACCCCAGTGGCATCTGTTGTTGTTGTGCAGTCGCTATGTCGTGTCCGACTCTTCGCGACCCCCTGGACCACAGCACGCCAGGCCTCCCTGTCCTTCACCAGCTTCCAGAGTTCGCCCAATTTCATGTTCATCGCTTCGGTGACACTCTCGAACCGTCTCATCCTCTGCCACCCCCTTCTCCTTTTGCCTTCAATCTTTCCCAGCATGAGGGACATTTCTAAAGAGTCCTCTCTTCTCATGAGGTGGCCAAAGGATTTGAGCTTCAGCTTCAGGATTTGTCCTTCCAGGGAGCAATCAGGCTTGACTTCCTGTAGGATTGACCGATTGGATCTCCTTGCAGTCCTGGGGACTCTCAAGAGTCTTCTCCAACACCATAATTCAAAACAGTGGCATTTACCCCTGCATAAATATGTATAGGATTGCACTGAAACTAAAGGAAGAAGAATCAGAAAAAGCACATGATCCTGACCTTCTAGCACAGTGATGGTGAACCAATGACATGCGCGGCAAAGGTGACACGCCACAACATTTTGGGTTGACACACCCAAGTTCACTAACATCCGACAACAACCAAGTTTGTTTTACTTGCACTTGATCTTTGAATTGATTTGATGTTTCTTTATATAATGCGTAGCCCATGATTGAGCTATATTTCTTTTTTAAATAAATGACTATGTAAATAATTGTTTCTCTTTCATTTGGGAGGAGGGAGTGACACACTAGCAGAGTTAAGTTAGGCATTTTTGACACAGGGAGCCCGAAAGGTTCACCATCACTATTGTAGCACATACTGATTGACAATGCGGATGAAGGAATGTCTGAATGCAATGTCTGAATGAATCACAGAATGAGTCCATATAAACTTCCTGAATGTTAAAAATTCAGAGAAGAGGCTAGAACCAATAGTGAAGGGTGCTCTTGATTCAAAATATTTCAGAAACAATGGACAGTTTCTGCTTCACTGAAAATGAGACCTATAAGTTTGGCACACTTGCATCTCCACTGACTTCAATACACTTGGGTTTAATGGGCTTTCAGCGTTAACAGATACTCCATCCGTCAATTACACGAAAGTGTGTACTATACATGATGTGGCCCTTGGTCTGAAAAGTTTGGAGATCCTTGTGCTAAATCAAGAGTTCACTGAATAGCATCCCCAGCTCCTAATAACCCTTTCCTAGCAAACCCAGTACTAATTATACAAAAACGCTAAACGTCGCAGAATAAATTATGTAGAGTGAAAGAAGCGACACACGTTCACTCCATTTGTACAATTTATACAGGGAGCAGAAATAAAAACCTTTTTTCCAAGGCACAAACGCTTGCTAGAACTCATCTCCCCGACATGCTAAATTTCCGTAGGCAAAGAGTATTTTATAGGTGAGAAAGCATTTCAATCTTTGATCCTAGCTTCAGGGCAGGGTGTGCAAAGAGCAGGGGACTTGAACGTAAGAAGCTGCTTTATACCGAGTCCACACAAATGCCACTGGGCGGATGCTGGCAGCAGCGCTGGCCCGACTGCGCCTGCCCACCGCCGTACCGTGCACGCTCCAGCCAAACTTGGTTGTGGGCGAGGGAAGGAACTGGGGTGGGATGGGGGTGCTGGGGGGCGTGCTGGTCCTTGGAGGGGTTGGGGTGCAGGCGTCAGGCAGCATCCAAGCCTACGTCCCCAGGCTGCACGGCCCGGATCTGGTGCGGTGTCCCTACACAGCATGCGCAGAATTGAGGAACCCATAGGAGAGTCTGGAGCCTCCCCTGGGGCAAGGGCACGAATGAATGAGGCTCCTGACCTCTCCAAAGCTGCGCTGGATACAGCACAGGCCCGCCGGCATCACTGCTCCAGTGCCGCTTAGGAAAGCAATCCTCACCTGGAGTTAGGCTGGCACAGTCAGGCTAGCAAAGCTTGGCTGGCACAAGGGACAACATCAAGTATGTTTGGACCACTCTCGGAGTCAGAGAGGGCAGCACACAGACGTGCACCATCCTCCCTGACTCCAAGTGGTCCAAAGGCGGACTACGGTGTCCCTTGTGCCGGCCTACCTTTGCTGGCCTAACTGTGCCGGCCTCACTCCAGGTGAGGAGGCTACAACCCATCATTGCCTATTGTGGGCTATAGGCAACGATGGGTTGTAGCCTCCTTACACTAGTAGTAGGCTACTTCAGAGTACCGGGTGCAAGGGAGTGGCAACAGGACGCAAGCATCTTGTTGTCTCCTGCCTCCCTGGGGCACCTGGTGGGCCGCTGTGAGATACAGGAAGCTGGACTAGATGGGCCTTTGGCCTGATCCAGCAGGGCTCTTCTTATGTTCTTATGAGGATTGTGCCCTGAGTCAGGCAGTCGGTCCCTCCAGCTCAATGTCGTCAGCACTGGCTGGCAGCTGCTTCCCAGGGATCCAGGTGTCCTCCCCAGTCCTGCTCACAGATACCAAGGAATGGGCAGTATCCAGTGTGGTGTTATGGAGAGATGGAGGGCTGCTTACCTGGCATCCAGGAAGCGAGAGCGCAGGATCATGACGGCTTCACACGTGCTCTGCTTCAGCTGCATCTGAATGGAGCTGAACTTCCGATGGATGATGCTGACCATGCGCTCAATCTCCTTCGGGGACACGGGGCGCGTGCGACTCTGCTCCCGCAGCAGGTTCATCACGTGCGTCGTGAACTCGTTGCAGGCCTGCGGGGAGGGAAGAGGAAAGGCAGGGAGTGAACCGGAAGACAACGGCACGGAACTCCCAGTTCCCCAAGACCGACGATCAGAGCAGACCTGCCTATTCTGAGGGCCGAACGAACAGAGGAGCCACTGCAGTCTGTGTTCCAATTCTTGCACCCAGGGCCAGCCTTATGCCCATGTGACCAATGTAGTCATATTGGGCCCCGCATTTTGGCGGGCCCCACACCAGCGCAGTGAGCATATTGACTGCTAATGGACCGCCTTCTCCCATACATACCCGTTTGCCCTCTTAGATCAGCTAAAAGGGCTCTCTTTCAAGTGCCCCCTCTGTCCCAAGTGAAAGGGGTGGCAGCTCGGGGACGAGCCTTCTCTGTAGCGCCTCCACAAATGTGGAATTCCCTTCCAGAAGAATTAAGAACTGCACACTCCCTCATGGCCTTTCGGAGAGGGCTCAAAACATACCTATTCGTCTGGCCTTTGGATGACTGTGTGGCTGTCTGCCCCTCTGTCCTAGTTTGTTTACTCCCCTGGTTCAATTGTTTTCCCACCCTCCGAATGACCTGATACGGAGAACTAGGTCTAGCTTTCATTCCTGTTCACTCTCTGTGCTCCCGTTAATGTTTAATGTTGTTGTTGTTTTAATGTGTTTTTACTTATTATAATGACATTGTATTTTGTTGTTCTTTGTAAGCCGCCTTGGGCATTTGCTTCAGCATGGGAAAGGCGGGGTATAAATGGAGGTTTAGTCGAGGGGTATGGGAAGGAGGTTTAGTCAAGAGGGTTAAAGCTTCCGTTTGCCTGAAGCTAAGATCCGAAGGTCGCCAGTTCGAGAACACCGGAAGTCTCCGTGAGCGGCAGACCTTGAGAAGTGTGACTGATAAGAGCTGAGCTTCTCTCCAGCTGCCTGTGAGAGAGGAGTTGTGCTGGGCCAGCTGTTTCTTTGGTGGGAGCAGAGAAGCCGTCTATCAGCCAGCAGGAAGGCAATCGTGTGGGCCGAAAGAAGGACTACTAGACCATGAAAAGTTCCATCTGTATGTTGTTGTAGTACTTGAAAGACAGAACTTTGTAATTTGTAAAAAACCCTTGCAGGTTTAGAGAAATAAAGCCTGCCTATGTAAACCGCCTTGAATTAAAGTCAGAGGAGCAATCTAAGAAAGGCGGTATATAAATACTATTTATTATTATTATTATTATTATTATTATTATTATTTTTATAAATTCACCAAATAAATAAATAATGCAGCAGAGGTCTCTGTGGGCTGCATTTTAGTGGGGTGAGCAGAGCAGCTTCGCCTTGGGCCCTCCCACCTGCTCCTGGAAGCAGCTGGTGGTGATGTCATCATGTCACCATGATGCGGCACCCCATGTGCTTTTCTTAGTGAGTGGGGTGGGGGAAGGGGGGGCCCACGAGAATGTCCTGCATTGGGCCCTGCCACTCCTGGTGCTGGCCCTGCCTGCACCTCTAGTTTAATTGCAGAATCCAATTCTATGCATGTCAATTGAGAAGGGAAATCCCACTTATTTCTAAGGAACTTGCTCCCTAGCAAGTATGTATAGGATTGTGGCCTTAATGTAGCTCTTGAACTGCAATCAGCCTGGAAGGAACATTCACCCTGGTCAGGGCTCCCTCTTGTTCTTCAATGGCAAAAGAACTACACTCTGCACATACACAGAGGATCTCTTGACTTTTCTTATTTCATCTCTTTTATTATGTCAAAATGAGTCCTTTTGAACAGACCTCTCTTCTCTTAGCACATTTGCTTGCTCCTGATTATGTTAAAATAGTGTTAAAAGATGATTTCCCGCCCTTTTAGAAAACACTGATTGGTGAAGTGGTGTTTGTGTTTGTACAGAATCACACATTGTTGTTCCTGGTTAGATAATCCAGAATAAAAAAGTATTAAATTAGTCCAAATTAATCTGTCATTAAAGACTTTTAGTTTATGCCCTCTGGGCTATATCTGGAAGAAGCTCAAATAGTTGCTTTCTTGATTGGTTGATTTATTAAAAGATTTCTATCCCACACTTTCCTCTCCCAGCAGGGAGATGTTCAAAGCCGCTTTGGAACATAATTGCTTTGCTGGACCAGATCGACGCCTCTCTATCTCAGCTTTCTCTCTCCAACACAGATCAGCTAAACGCCTGTATTTATGGGCACAAAGCACCAGCCCATCCTTGGAGTCTATGCACAGAATTTGCTATTCAGAGGCATGCATCCCATATAGAAGGAAGTTTCATTGCGCTAACACTTACTTTTAAACACTGTTAAAACAACAGAGTCACACAGTATCTTAAAGACTGACAAATTTATTGCAGCATGGCCTTTTGTGGATGTTTGTACTTATAGGCAGCATATAAAATATATTAAATACTTTTTTAAAAAATATATATAATAACATTCGTTGACAGACTATTAAGGGTGCAACCCTAACCTGGAGTTAGGCCGGCGACTTTGGCCGGCACAAGGGGCACCGTAAAGTATGTTTGGACCGAGAGGTCAGCACACAGATGTGCACCATCTTCCCTAACTCCGAGAGTGGTCCAAACGCGCTTTGTGGTGTCCCTTGTGCCGGCCAAACTTTGCTGGCCTAACTGTGCCGGCTTAACTCCAGGTTAGGATTGTGCTCTAAGTACGTTAGTACAATGGCTGTTCTCTATGAATTTGTTTAGTTATTTTAAAGAACCCCCCCCCACCTCTCGTCCCTGTTTTTTAAGTGAAATTTAAGAGGATGCATTTCTGCTACGTTCCACATCTACCTTCCATTCTCTGTGCCGCCTCAGTATCCCCGTCACCAATGCCACCTCCTCACCTGTTCATACTTCTCCAGCTCCGAGTGGTAGATCTGGCGGATCTGCGAGAGTTTGTTGCGATAATCGGAGTGCTCAATGGAGTTATCTGGGGACACCCCTCCTGCCGCCGCCGCAGCTGCTGCCGCCGCCGCAGAACCACCCCCCTTCTCTGGCCCGGCCACCCCTTCCGCCAGGAGCATATTATCGAGGCGCATCAACTGGGGGTCCACAGGTTCTTCTTCCTGTGAACTTCTGATGCTCAGTCCTGAAATGGAGTGGGAGAGGAAGGAATGAGTTAACCCGATCAGGCACCTCTGCAAACACCCCCCCCCCGCACATTCCCCCCTGACCTGCCCCCCTCCTTCCCTGGTGGGCTTCCCCTCCCACCCCGCTGGGTGCCTCCTTCCTGCTTGGCAAGAGACTAGGTCACTGCTAGGTCGTTGCTATGATAACCGTGGGCCCAGGAAAGGGGTAGCAATTTTTTGGCAGACTGCAGAGATAGTGGGTGGGTGGGGGGGAGAAGGAAGAGCAGAAAAAGGATTGGATGGAGCCAAGGAAAGGGGAGCCAAAAAAAAAAAAGTGACACTAAGGCATATTGGGGAGCTCTGGTTGGGAAAAAAAGATCCTGCTATTGCAGCCCACCCCCCACGGCCCAAGAATTGCCTCTGCCCTCCTGTCTTTTACAGCACGCTGACCCACATAAATTTAGCAGGTGAACCTGGGGAGGGCGGAACTGCTGTGAAAGGGAAAGCGACGGGGGGGGGGGAAGGCGTTCAAAAGTTGGCAACCCTCTTGGCGAGTTGCCACCTGGCACCACAACACAGTGCGCGCACCACAAACGGCTCTAAATGAACATGAAATAACAGAGGCACACACTGGCGGGCTGGGGGGCCGAGCTGCTAGTCGAGACCAAGCAAGCGATATGAGAAGCAGAGCCAGAGGGGCCATTTCGTTCCCGCCCCTCCTCCATAGGTGTCCTTTCAAGGCAGGAGGGAGAAGGGCCCAGAGCCAAGGAAAATGCTCTCCACCCTGCTACGTCTACAGCCCGTAGCACGGAGCGCAAAAGAAGAGGGTGAAAGTGATGGGAGCACCTCTCCTCCCTCCTGCCCTTGGCCAGTTTTATTTTGATTAAACGCGACTGTATTGCCCCCTTCCTCCAATGGGCTCTGCCACCATTTCTCCTCAAATCCCCTCTATCAATCGATCAATCAAATAGTATTATTAAAACCTTTATTGGCATAACAGAAGCATACAAACATAACACAAAGAGACAGTGAATAAACCACTTATTAAGTCATCCCCTAAGACCTTAGGACTTTAAAGTAGATTCTCTAGCAACATTGGTCTTAATTATGTCCAACAGAAATTTACCAAGGGCACCCAAGGAGTCCACGTCGGACCACTGTAGGATAGAACTAAGGTGGACTTCATCAGTAAGCCAAGGCTTTTGTTGTGGGAAAGAAGCAAAAAATTTATCCCTCGAAACCAAATGAAGTGGGCAATGAAAAAAGATGTGGGGTAGCGACTCTACGACGTTCATCGAGCAGGGACATAATCTGTCGTTAAAGGGAATGTTGTTGAATCGGCCCATATGCAATAGGGAAATATAGGCAGGCTGCCTGCCCGCCACCAAAGGCAGATTCCAGTACAAAGGTGAGCAGGATCAAATAGTATTTATATCCCGCTTTTCAACACAAAGTTCACAAAGCGGTTTACAGGCAAACAGTAATAATAAAGTTAAATGGCTCCCTGTCCCAAAGGGCTCACAATATAAAAATATGCAAAACATCACCAGCGACAGCCACTGGAAAAGACACTGCGCAGGGGTGAAGAGGGACAATTACTAAATACAAGAGGAACACCACATGAAAAGTGCCTCTTGCCCAGTTAGCAGGGGATATTCCTCCAGGGAGGAAGTTTGGCATTCAGAAACGGCATCTGGCCCAAAGCCACCCAGGGAACTTCTGAGTGGGAGAGTTGAACCTGGAGCTGCTTGGAAACATCCCCTGAATTGGGCCTTGAGGGTCATATCAGTCTATCGCCCACTCTGTTGCCCTTAACAGAGCCCAAGATAGCTGGGGCATGGGGGGGAGATCCCCAGCAGCCATGATGCCCAGGTTGCTGCCCAGCTGTATGCATTTATTTATTTATTTATTTGACAAATTTATACCCTGCCTTTCCCAAGCCGAAGCAAATGCCCAAGGCGGTACAGAGAACAAAACTAAATACAATGTAACCAAATAAGTAGAACACATTAAAACAGCAACAGCATTAATCATTAACGGGAACACAGAGTGAACAAGAGTGAAGCTAGAACCAATTCTCCATATTATTATTAAGAACATAAGAAGAGCCCCGCTGGACCAGGCCAAAGGCCCATCCAGTCCAGCTTCCTGCATCTCACAGCGGCCCACCAGGTGCCCTAGGGAGGCACGAGACAACAAGATGCTTGCATCCTGTTGCCACTCCCTTGCACCCGGTACCAGTAGCCCAACACCTTTGTAAGGAGGTTGCACAATCCATCATTGCCTATAGCCCACGATGGACCTTTCCTCCAGAAATCCATCCAATCCCCTCTTAAAGGCATCAAGACCAGATGCCATCACCACCTCCTGTGGCAAAGAGTTCCACAGATTAACTACCTGCTGGGTAAAAAAGTACTTCCTTTTACCTGTTTTAACTCTCCCAACCCTCAGTTTTAGCGGATGCCTCCTGGTTCTGGTGTTTTGAGAGAGGGAAAAGAACATCCCTTTATCAACTCTATCCCTTCCATGCATAATTTTGTATGTCTCAATCATGTTGTTATTATTATTATTTAATTTCTATCCCGCCTTTCTGCCCCATGGGCACCCAAGGCGGCTTACAACATTAAAAATACAATAAAACACAAAATTTAACAATTAAAAACAATGTTAAAACCATATTTAAAACAGTTAAAATTTAAAACAGCGAGCCCCGTGGATCCAATATAAAGAAGAGAATATAAAAGGCCAGCCAGCCTGTCAGCAGTTAAAGGCTTGTTTAAATAAAAAAGTCTTCAACCCCTGCCAAAATATTGCCAAAGAGGGAGCAGTTCTTAATTCTAAGGGGAGGGTATTCCAAAGTCGGGGGGCCACCACCAAGAAGGCCCTGTTCCTGGCCGCTATCCCCCTCACCTCTCCTGGTGGCGGCACAGTCAGAAGGGCCCCCACAGATGACCTAAGAGTCCGGGTAGGATTCTGTGGATTATATATCAGGCCGTATGGAGGGCAGAGAGGAAACAATTGAACCAGGGGAGTGAACAAACTACACCAGAGGGCAGATAGCCACACAATCATCCAAAGGCCAAACGAAACAGGTATGAATTGAGCCCTCTCCGAAAGGCCATGAGGGAGTGTGTAGTTCTTAATTCTTCTGGAAGGGAATTCCGTATTTGTGGAGCCACTACAGAGAAGGCTCGTCCCCGAGCTGCCATCCCTTTAACTTGGGACAGAGGGGGCACTTGAAAGAGAGTCCCTTTAGATGATCTGAGAGGGCGAACTGGTATGTATGGGAGAAGGCAGTCCTTTAGGCGATCTTAAGTTGAGATCGGGAGTGAATGGGCAGCTGAAGGAGTGGTGCTACCGAGTCAAACCGTCTAACCCAGGGGTCAGGGAACTTTTTTACCTTTTACCCCAAAATATATTTAGATATGCCGACGTTACCCCCTTGATTTGATTTTTAGTACAGGTACTTACTAAAACTACCAGTGAAAGATAGGTGTCCTCTCAGGAGAGGCACTGTCCTGTCTCTCTCAATGGCGCAGCAACTAATCGACTCTACTGAAGAAGCGGGCAGACCTGGAGGCGGGGCCCGGGGCATCACGCAGGGAAGCATGTTATACACAAGGGCCTGACGCACTGCACTGCGTCAGGTCCTTGTACACTACAGTACTGTAACACACACAGCCGGGCATGCAGATAGAACAGTAATGGCGAGCCTTTTGGGCTTGGTGTGTCAGAAATGTGGAAAATTCGTAACTCAGCTCTGCTGGTGTGTCAAACCCCCCCCCCCCGCCAGAACAAAAGAAAAAAAATAACATATTGGAACCCGCTAAACCCAAAGGCCCCGCTAAATTCTCAGGCTGCTTCATCATTGGCTACCCAATTAGCATGGTTTGGCTGATCAAAGCGCAGAGACACGCTGCAGGGCTTGTTGCCTGAGCTTAAAGAGAGAGACAGAGGCGCAGACAGCGGGCGCACGGAGGAACAAGTCTTTGCAGGGAATCACTTAGATTCATATGCATGCCCGGCTGTGTCTCAGCAGCGCGACCGTCCATTACCCCCGGGAATTTCATTTTTACCCCATTTGGGGTAATTTACCCCTGTTCCCTGACCACTGGTCTAACCCCTGTAACCACCTGGCCTGCTGCAAGAATAGTCACTAAGAATAGAATAGTCGCTAAGCTTTCTTCCTTCAAGACCCTTCTTACGGCTGCATCTTAAGTACTTTTTCAGAGCACATTCCCAGCACCTGCTCTGCCACTGCCATACCACTAATCCTGAAACAGACTGAGGTAGGGGCATGTGGAAATTTCTCATACACTGAATCTAAAATAAATGGGAAGGGGTGTGCAGTTTCTCAAACGAACCATGAGAGATATTTGCTCAAGTTATATGGGTCACATATTTCAGTTTTCCTTGCCATAGGATTTTAACTTTGTGTGGAGTACATTAGAAGGCACTGGCAGACTCAGGGTCCAATCTTGATGCTCTTATGGCCAGAGGTACTTGGGTACTGCTGGCTGAAAGTGTGCGCAGAAGGGGTGCGCAGTGCTATCATTTCCTCCTACAGTGCCATACAGTTTTACTGTATACCTAATACCACAACCATAGGCAAGACTTCCAAGTCTGGGACAACTGAACTAGCCACATCACATTGGCCACCAAAAATAACCCCTAGTTTGCATAGCACAGTGGTATTCAAACTTTTTAGACTGGGACCCACTTTTTAGAATGGCACTTGTGTCGGCACCCACTGGAAGTGATATCATTAACCTGGAAGGGATGTCATGGCAGGAAATGACATCATCAAGCAGGAAGTGCTGTCAATGTAATAATGACACTCCTGAAATGCAAGTTGGCATTCTTGGACTGCAGCAATTATACAACCATGCCTGACAGAAAGCAAGATTAGGACAAAATATGATGTAAAAGTTCTGACCTGAAAACAATTTAAAAAAAACAAAAAAAACCCTCATTTGAAACGTCAAACTGTTAACACTCACAAAAGGAACATAACAAGAGTAAGGTCTGCAGTTTCCAAGATGGCTGCTCCCAGCTTTCTGCAACCCATCTGACATCAGGTCGCGACCTACCAAGTGGGTCCTGACCCACAGTTTGAATAACACTGGATAACGAACGGACACAAGGAATTGGAAGACTGCCTCAAAACAGCACCCTCTGCTGTGGTCTGGCGCAAAATATTCATAACCAAGAATACTGAAAATGTTCCAAGATCTGACATGTACACAGAACTGTTGCTTTAACAGACAGCCCCAGGAGGGCTTTATTCACAAAGATTTCTGGGGTTTACAAGTCCTTGACATCACTATTTGCTTATTAAGAGTATTATCAGAGGACAGCCTTTCCCACCATTTCCCTGGGCTCGTGTCTTCATTATTCCAAGACCGAATGCTTTCATTTTAGAGTCTCCACAGCTGAGAACTCTGAAAAGACTCACGGTGACTCACTGAACAAGACCTTCCACGCAAGCGGATGGGGAATGTACTGCATAAAAAAAATATTTATTTGCTTAAGGAATTTAGGCCCTGCCTTTCCCTTGCCAAAGCAAATGCCTGTGGTGGCTTACATAATGGTCACAAAATGCAACAAAATTATACGTTATAGACGTAATATAATTTTTCAAAAAACCTACTTGTATTCAATTCAGCTTCTATTCCATTTATGCAATTCTGGATGGCACATCACTCCCAAATAATTTGGAATTATATTTGATAAAATGTGAAAGATTTGATAAAGTGTCACCTGAAATCTTTCTGATGCCATAATGCATTTAGGGGTGTACATTTCGATCTTTTCCCCTTATATTATTAGTGTTCTTTTTTTTTTTCCAGCAGAAAAAAGCAAATGCTCTTATTTCTAATACATATGGTGTATATACGTGTAGTGTGTGAGACATGCTTTTGCACATGTGTATCTGTCTTTCTTGCAAAATCAATAAGTAAATATTGTATGAGCATAGAAAGAAAAAATGAAACATTGACTCCCAACTCCTCTTAGGAAATGGCTAGGAGCTTACCCTTCATATATCCTTTAGGGCTTGCTTAGTGCCTCCTATTCCCAGTTGGCCATTTGGGAGGGCAGGGCTGGCCGAAAGCCAATGGGACCAATGGCGTCACATTGAGCCCCGCACTTTGGGGGCCCCTGCTCCAGCACAGCGAGCATATTGCCTGCTGCTGCAGCTGGAATTTATATGTACTGTATGTCAGTGGACGTGGTGGCGCTGTGGGTTAAACTGCTGAGCTGAGCTTGTTGACCAGAAGGTTGGCAGTTCGAGACTGCGTGATGGAGTGAGCTCCCGTTGCTTGTCCCAGCTCCTGCCAACCTAGCAGTTCGAAAGCACCTAAAAATGCAAGTAGGTAAATAGTAGACCATTTCGGTGGGAAGCTAACGGCGTTCTGTGCGCCTCGGCGTATAGTCATGCTGGCCACAGGACCATGGAAGCTTGTCCTTGGACAAACGCCGGCTCTTTGGCTTAGAAACGGAGAGGAGCACCGCCCCCTACAGTCGGTCACGACTAGACCATTCGGTCGTGGGGAAACCTTTACCTTTGTCAGTGGGGCAACCAGCTTAACCATGGGCCCTCCCACCTTCCCCTGCCTCTAAACTGCCCAAAATGGGCCTGCTGGAAGAAGTTGGTGGTGATGTCATCACGTCACCAGCAACTATTTCCAGGTGCCACAGGCGGCACCACAAACGCTTTTCTTGGGAAATGGGGGCCCCGCAGGGAGGGTGGGGCCCCTTATGGGAATTGGGCCCTGCTGCTGCTAGAGCTGGCCCTGTGGGAGGGAATTTCAACCCAAATTGCCTTCCTGGCACTTTTTGTTTTTCTTAAACTTACTTGTTTTGGAGGAAAACTTATAGTTTGGATGCTAACTGATTCCACACCAACAGAAAGACTATTTCCTTCTGTTTGTGGCAGCTGGTCACCCACACAAAACAGCCATCACTTAGCAGTCACCCTCTTCTCCCATAGCTGGCCATGCCACTGAGATTTTCACCCCATACTCATGCACACTTCCAAGCCGACTGCCATACCCTTCAAGATTAATCCTTGGTTCTATTTTTATTTCACACGAAGGCTGCTGTTTTCAAGATACAATCGCTTATGCTCCATAGGAATTTCAGGGCAACGGTGGAACCCAACACAGCCTAAACCAACTCCTTGCCCCCATGAAAGGTTACCCAATGGAGATTTAAAGGTAAAGGTTTCCCCACAACCGGATGGTCTAGTCGTGATGACTGTAGGGGGCGGTGCTCATCTCCGTTTCAAAGCCTGCTGAGCTGGCGTTTTGTCCTAGTATAGGACAAGCTTCCGTGGTCATGTGGCCGGCATGACTCTACACCGTAGTGCACGGAACGCTGTTCCCTTCCCACCGAAGTGGTCCCTATGTATCTACTCGCATTTAGGTACTTTCAAACTGCTAGGTTGGCAGGAGATTTACCTCACAGCAAAACTCACATCTTTAAACACATCCATGAGTCCATGCCATATGACACGTCAGTTCAGATATTCAGCCCTACTCAGAAGTATGTTTCACAGTTTTTTTTGGGGGGGGGCTTAGACAGGATCGCAGCCATAATGTTGCTTAGAACAGGGCTCCAGTGGCACAACTGACCAGTGTGCCGCCCCAAGGCATGCCAGTTGACCTAAAAAAACCCTCCCCCAAAGTACTTCTGGTGACATGATGTCATCCCTGCAATTACTCCTGGTGCGGCCAAGTGGCCGTGCCGAGGAAGGCTCCAGGTTCTGACTGATAGGCCGCATCCAAATGCCTGTCCGCAGGCCGCACAGCCCTGATTTAAAAGGGGACTGGATAAATTTATGGAGGAAAACGCCATTACAGGTTACAAGCTATGATGGGTATCTCCAGTCTGAGATTAGCTGGTCGCTCATCATGAGGGCCGGGTAGGAATTTTTTTCTGTCATCCAAATTGGCCAAGTATGGATGGCAGTTTTTTTTGGCCTACCCCAGACTGGCGAGGGAGGGATGGGTGTTCAGTAGGTTACATGAGTTACATTGTGCTTAATAAAGTTAAACCCCAACTTCAGTCTGGTGTCTTCCTTGGGGGTGGTGCAAGGGTAATAATAATCTGCTTTAAAATGCCAGATGCAGGGGACACAGTGGGACACAAGTATCTGATTGCCTTGTGTGCTCCCTGAGGCATCTGGTGGGCCACTGTGAGATACAGGAAGCTGGACTAGGTGGGCACTCGACCTGATCCAGCAAGGCTTTTTCTTACGTTTATGTTCTTATGATTTGGGCAACGCTATATAGCAGGCACATCTATATAGCAGGCACAGATGCGAGTAGCCCTTGCCCCGTGGAGGCTCCGGCCTGCTCCCAGCCTGCCTGTTCCAGCACAGCTTAGAACTGTGCCCTCAGTGTGGTGGATGGCCTCTTCTGACCTCCCAGACAAGACCAAAAGCACCTTTTGGTCCTGTCTGAGAGGCGTTCTGAGGCCTGGGGGGGGACCTGCGCAGCTTCCGCCTCCCTCAGAACACCTCCAGACGGAACCAGAAGGCACTTCTAGTTGCATCTGGAGATCTTCTGAGGCGCCCACCCACAGATTCCAGGGATATTGTTATCTGCAGCGGGTCTGGGAACAAACCCCCGCAGATGCTGAGGGCTAACTGTATTGGCAATAATTATCAGCATATTCAAACACAAAGTTGCTGTCTGGTGAGGTTGCCATCTGGCTGCTAAGAGAGATGTGATCACAGGAGAACCAATTGCTTCTACCCTGGTCCGCCCCAATTATGTTTAAAGGACGGGGCTGAAAGGAGCAGTCTAATTTTGAGAGTAAAAGGAGCACAGGTGAGGGGTGCTAAAGTCTCTCCTACTCATAGCTCCCATAATCCTCTCAGCTAACACTGGAATGAACCCCACTGAGGGCGCAATCCTAACCTGGAGTTAGGCCGGCACAGTTAGGCCAGCACAGGGAATATCATAAAGCGTGTTTGGACCTCTCCAGTCAGAAAGGATGGCGAGCGTCTGTGTTCTGGCCTCTCTGACTTCGAAAGTGGCCCGAACATACTTTACGGTGTCCTTTGTGCCAGCCAAACTTTGCTGGCCTAACTGTGCCGGCCTAACTCCAGGCTGATTGCGCCCTAAGAGAAAAGCTCTAGAGGAGGGGAGAAAGACAATTGAGAAGTAAGCTTGGATGTGCAGCATCTCTGTGTCCTTTTTGCTAAAAAAAAAAAAAAAAAGACTGTACTCCACCTTTATATAGTACTAGGCAAACCCAGGTTTAAGAAAAGAGCTCTGAAATTCTCATATCTAGTTTGATCCTTAAGTCAGAGAGGCTGGAGTTCAAATCTCTACTCAGTCAAAGAACTTGCTGGATGGCCTTGGGCAAGTCCTTAGCTCTCAACCTCCCCTCCCAGTGAGGTTGTGAAAATGAAGTGGCGTAAGGTCATGTGCACTGCCCCAGCTCCGTCAAGGAAGGGTGGCTCGGCCTTGAGATGACAAACTGGAGAGTCATAGGACAAAAGAGTTACAGTCTTAAGCTACTTGTACAGGTGTGGCTTGTCAGTCTGTTGCAGCAAAAACAACAGAGTCTTGTAGCGCTTAAAGACAATGAATGCGTCACGGCACATAGTCAGCAAACTAGAAAGACCAATGTCTGTCCCCAATGTTTTGATGCTCATTTCTTCCTAACCAAAAACCGATCCATGGAGCCATGATGCTTTCAGACGTATCTATGGATTCTCTCATTTCAACGTAAAAACTGCCTCATCCAACCAAGTCAGACCGTTTACAGGTTGAGCCTAATTATCCGCAGATTTTATACCCACGGATTTAACCCCTGGCCCCGTGGTTTTATTTAGCCAGATTTGACTCATCCTGAAGCACAACTCCTGTTGTCTCCAGGGGCTCTCCTGAGGCCCGCCAAGGCTGAGTGTATCTATCTGCCTTGGAAGACCTCAGAATGGTCATTTTGGCCAAAACAAAAGTTACTTCTGGTTTTTGGTGAAAACCAGAAATGACATTTTCCATGCCTTATAAGGCATTATGAGGCCCGGGGGAGTGAAAAAATAGTGATGAGCCTGAGCCAGAAGTGAACTCAATTGTTTAATGCTTGAGCTCCCTGTGAGAGATCCTTTGACTGGACAGGCCCTACAGACTTGAGGGCCTTTTGTGAACAAGATGTGTGTACCGCTGCTGAATATAAAAGAGGTTCCACTTCTCATTCTGTAGGGCTCTTTTAGATGTTTTCAGAAGGGATGCTAAGAAGGCTTTTAATCTGGAAGGTGGTCACCTGTGAACAACACTGAAGGCGCAATCCTCACCAGGAGTTGGGCTCGCACAGTTAGGCCAGCAAAGTTTGGCTGGCACAAGGGCCACCGTAAAGCGTGTTCGGACCATATCTCAGGGTCAGGGAGGATGGTGCACATTTGTGTGCTGGCCTCTCTGACTCCAAGAATGGTACTTTATGTGTCCCTTGTGCTGGTCAATCTTTGCTGGCCTCACTGTGCCGGCTTAACTCCGGGTTAGGATTGTGCCCCGAGTAACCCAGGAAAGACAGAAAGTGGAGGTGAGATGCATTATAGCCCAGGGGTCAGGGAACTTTTTTACCTTTTACCCCAAAATATATTTAGATACGCCAACGTTACACGCCCCCCCCCCCCGCCAGAACAAAAGAAAAAAAAATTACATATTGGAACCTATTGCTTTTTATTTGATTAATTAATGAGCTTAATTAATGCTATGTAAATATGAAGTTGTAAAGGGCGGAGCAAAACAAACAAACAAAACAAAACGGAGCCAGCCAGCCAGCGACGGAACCGGAACGGGGGTAATGGATGGTCGCG
>JAJKFI010040127.1:11869-50528 GCA_029204185.1 Lerista edwardsae
TTTTTTTTCTAACATAAAAGTGCAGTCTCTGGCTTCAGCCTTTTTTCTGCTGCAGCTTTGCTCATTTCCAGTTTGAGGGAAGGGACCTTAGCTTTGTGGCAGGAAGTTCAGGCCTTGGTAGTGCCTCAAGGCAAGACTGGGGAAGATGTCTGACTCGTGGTTGCTTTCTAGGCCTGTGTTGCTCAAACTGTGGGTCGTGACCCACTTGGTGGGTTGCGACCTGATGTCAGGTGGGTCACGGAAAACTGGGAGCAGACGTCTTGGAAGCTGCAGACCTTATTCTTGCTTTATTCCTTTTGTGAGTGTTAACAGTTTGAATTTTCAGAAATTTTGTTTTTAGTCCAGTGCTTCTACATCGTATTTTGTCCAAATCTTGCTTTCTGTCATGGTTGTGCAATTGCTGCAGTCCAAGAATGGCAATCTGCACTTCAGGAGTGTTATTTTATTGTTACCATGACAGCACTTCCTGCTTGATGGCGTCAGTTTTGGCTATGACATCACTTCCAGGTTAATGACATCACTTCTGGCAGGTCCCGACACAAGTGCCATTGTAAAAAGTGGGTCCCGGCCTCAAAAGTTTGAGAATCACTGTTCTAGGGTTTCCATGTATACAGCACAGAGCTAGGGTTTCCATGTATACAGCACAGAGCTAAATGTGAGCCAGCAGGAGCTGTTCAAGTGGGTTTGCATTATCTTATTTTGTTCAGGGTGCAGGATTTGGATGCAGTGAAGGAAATGGAAACAGAGAGTGTATGCTTTTCCTGTTTTCCCCTTCCTCTCTTGTCTCTGTTTTTAAATTTTAGACCAGTGGTATTCAAACTTTTTAGATCAGGAGGACCCACTTTTTAGAATGGCACTCGAGTTGGGACCCACCGGAAATGACGTCATCAACCTGGAAGTGATATTGTGGCAGGGAGTGACATCAAGCAGGAAGTGTCATAAGAACATAAGAAGAGCCCTGCTGGATCAGGCTACAGGCCCATCTAGTCCATCTTCCTGTATCTCACAGCAGCCCACCAGGTGCCCCAGGGAGGCATGAGACAACAAGATGCTTGCAAGTACCCTTGCACCTGGTACTCTGAAGTAGCCCACCACCTTTGTAAGGAGGTTGCACAATCCATCATTGCCTATAGCCCACAATGGACCTTTCCTCCAGAAATCTGTCCAATCCCCTCTGAAAGGCATCCAGACCAGATGCCATCACCACCTCCTGTAGCAAAGAGTTCCACTCTTTGTTCCAAAGTGTCGTCATTGTAACATAATACAATGACACCCTGAAATGCAAATTGGCATTTTTGGACTGCAGCAATTGTACAACCATGAAACATCCCTGACAGAAAGCAAGATTAGGACAAAATATGATGTAAAAACGGTGAACCAAAAACTATTTTTAAAAAACTTCCCTTGAAAATTCAAACTGTTGACACTCACAAAAGAAATCTAGCAAGAGTAAGGTCTGCAGTTTCCAAGATGGCTGCTCCCAGCTTTCTGGGACCCACCTGACGTCAGGTCGCGACCCACCACGTGGGTCCTGACCCAGTTTGAATATGTGAGGCAGGAAACTCTCCTCTTGTGGACGTATGTGGAGAGTGCAGCAATAAGAACGGGCCCTGTTCCCCTCCCTTTGTATCGTGTGGCATCGAATGAAACAGCGAGCGACTGGGGGTGGGAGGGGAAAGCCTCGGCCTATCCACGTAATCAGCACTCCTCTTTTTCTTGTTGCACAGATTGAAGACTCCCCCGCGACCACGGGGACAGCGCCCTGAGCCCGAGTCCCGAGGGGTGAGTGTAGTGTGCGTCCAGCCCCCCTCTGTACCCATCCCAATCAAACTCCTGTTTAGTTCCCAGCGGTCCGCTAACCCACTCTTCTCCTTCCCCTACCCCGGCAGGGCATGGGCAGCTTTCCGGAGGCCCCCACTGGCTTTCATATGGCATTCGGCATTGGCGCATTCCCCTTTGGATTTTTTGCCACGAGCTACAGCGGCCCAGGAGAGAGAGCAGGTACTGTGCTGCTTGGAGGGCAGGCTTCAGCTTGAAGGGCACGTTTGCCGACAGGAGCCACAGGCATTCTGCTCCCAGGTCCGCTTGTCCTGCCCACCCACCTTCTGATTGACGCCTGTGTCTTTTCTGTGTTCCGCTCTGGTTCTTACTAATTTTACCATTCCTATTCATGTCTACTAACAAGTAAACCGGTTGCGGGGGGTCAAATCATCACACCGTTTCCGACGGACCTCCTTAGATTTTTATGAAATCTGGGCTACTTACTTGGCCTATGGCATAATGCAAAAATACCCATTTTTAGCAGCCTGTGTTTAGTACGTTAAATTTTATATTATTATTATTATTATTATTATTATTTATTAGATTTATATCCCGCCTTTTTGCTTGAAGGCACCCAAGGCGGCATTACAACATAAAATATAGAAATTTAACATTAAAAAACCATTTAAAAAACAATATTAAAATACAATAAAACAAAATAAAAACAAAGCAATAAAATTTAAAAACAAGAAGCCCTGTGGATCATACGGTATAAAATAACAAGCCAGACAGCCAGCCTGTCAACAATTGAAAGCTTTTTGAAATAAAAAGGTCTTCAGCCCCCGCCGAAATGTTAACGAGGGAGCAGTTCTCAATTCTAAGTTTATAGCTAAGTAAACTTTCAAAATCTTATAAAAAAAATGGCATTCTAGCGAACTGACTAGTTGTACATACCTCGGACACCAGGGTGTTCAGTAACTATATAGGATCTTCAAGAATGAAGATCTATATAGGATCTTCAAGTTTAGTCAAAATCTAACAGTGTGAGGCAGAAGAATGTCCTTGTGTGATGATTTGACACGGAATGACCCTTCCCAGGAAATGGCGTATATGGTTGCAAATATAAGGCTGCCATCCTATATACACTTTCCTGGGAGTAGACCCCATGGCACAACATGGGGCTTATTTCTGAGTAGGCAGAAATTAGTCTTGCACAGTTAGTCAGCTGAATGGGAAAGCGCCCTGAAAAGTTGAGTACAGGTGCACCGTAATTAGCTGGCTTCGTTGACTTCTCACCTGCTCAAGGGGGACATCAAGGCCGTAGGAGTTGCACGGAGAGGTCCACACACACACTGAACAGGCTGACCTTCTGAAGTAATTGAGGTGGGTGGGGCAATGATGCAACATTGGGATAAGGGTTACGACACCTGGTCTTCTTTGTCACCAGGTGCCTCCTAGGGCGCAATTCTATACTGCGCTGGAACGGCGAGGCCGGCTGGCCAACGCCATATCCTAGCGCAGTATAGTGTAAGGCTGGAGCCTCCCCTATGTGCTCCTTGGATCTGCGCCCGCTAGAGAGCCCAAATCAGGGCCTCGCGGACAGGCTTAGGAAGTGGCCGTATGGCCACCTCCCAGGCCCGCCCAAGTCCCGCCCCCGCCTCCCTCCAATCCCCGTGCTGCCTCGGCATGGAGCCTCCCTCATGCTGACCCACTTTGGTCGGCGTGAGAGAGGCTCAGCCTGCAGCGCCGGTCCTGTTGCTCAAGCGCTGACACCGGGTGCAGATGGGCACCCCCTCATCAGTGCTAAGCGCGCAACGTCGGCGCAACCCCATTGCGCTGACGCTGCTCAGTCTATAGGATTGTGCTGTCAGGGCAGTTGGGGTTGGGCCCTGCAGTGAGGTCTCACCTGCTTTCAGCTGTATCTTCGCTGTATCCTCCTCCTGGACCATGCCCTAGGACCTCTGTAAGCCTGGATGCGGTGTACTTCTTCCTCCTTCTTCCATACAATCCTACCCGTGCTCTCAGGACATCTGGGGGGGGGGACCCTGTTGACTGTGCCGCCAGCAGGTCAGGTGAGGGGGGTGGCGGCCAGGAATAGGGCCTTCTCGGTGGTGGCTCCACGGTTGTGGAATGCCTTCCCCTTGGAATTAAGAACAGCTCCCTCGCTAGCAATCTTTCGAAGGGGTCTTATGACCTTTCTTTTTAAGGAAGCATTTATTAATTGCTGACATGTTGGGTTGGCATTTTAACTTGTATTTTAATTTGTAATTCGTTAATCTGTAATTTAAATGATTGTATTGTCCATTGTGGTCTGTCGTTTTTAATTATTACGTTTTTTTAAAAAAAATTATTCTGTATATTTTATTGTAAGCCGCCTTGGGTGCCCTACCAAGGAGCAGAAAGACAGGGTATAATTTCATGGAATAATAATACTTGCTTCATCTCATTGTGACATTTGGTGGTCACTGCCTGAGAATCAATCCAGAATGCCTTTGTGATTTTGTACCTGTTTTCTCTTCTTTTTTTGGCTCAGATGCAGATGCTGCCAGACCCTCGAGCTGGCAGGATTCGTTATTTCTCTTCATTGCCATCTTCTTTTTCTTCTGGCTGCTCAGCGTCTGACTGACTGGAACTTGCCCTATGCTAAAGACTTCTGAACTGGATACAAGAGTTTTGATGTTTGGGAAGGGGAGGGGGACGGATTCCTGGCTGCACAGCTGGGACAGGAAGGGTTAAGTTGCGGAGTGAGGATGGCACTCGGGCAGAGCAAGCTCCCGTCACCCTTTTCTCCTCATCCACCTAGACAGAATTAAAGTATATTAATTGTGGGTGATCATGCAGAAGGTCACGGCGGGGGAGGGGGAGGCTTGGGGAGTGCCAGATCCAACACAGGACTGAATGGTTTCCCAAAGCTTTAGGGGGAGAATTGTGGCATTTTTAAAGCATTTGGGGGGGGAAAGCCTCTGTGTCTGGCTCTTGGAAGACGATCTAGTAGCCCATCAGACAGTCTTGTGCTCACCTGCTGTTTCTTTCATCACGCACTGTTTAAGGAAGATGTTGGTGAAAAGTCCTGGCTCCCTTTCGCTTCCAGGTTGTTCAGAAGTGAAAGAGGGGATGGAATCCTGTGCTTTCCCTTCCCCCTCCCCGATTTTTCTTCTCCATTGCAGCTCCATCATCATCATGATTTGATCCATCATCATCTCCGTAAATGATTTATACTGCGCGTATTCACCATATGAACATTAAGAGACCTAAACCCATGAGCTTCCGGCTGAGTAATGAGCCTACAGTGGAATAAAATGCTACATGAAGGGGAAGGTGTGTTTCAGCGGAAGGAAAAGAGAGAGATGTGGGGGGAAGTCCTTATCCACAGAGGAAAGGCGGGAGGGAGAAATGTCCCATCCCCCCCAGCAAGTGTTGTTGGAGCGTTGGGGGCCCAAAATATAAAGGGGGGGACACAATGCCATTGTGGCAAGTGCCCAGAGCTGAAAGGGGAAAAGGGTTGGAGGAATTTGGCCTCCCACCCTAACATTAGCAGACTATCCAGCCACATATATAGCCAGTCTTGTAACCAACCACTCTAGCAGAAATAGCCTTGAGATGCCTTAATATGGGGCCCAAGGAAGTCAGTGGGTTCCCTCCTGGCTGGTTGTACAACATTGCAAAAAGGGGTTGGATGCTAAAAATGGGTCTGCTTTTGTTGAAAGTTGCTAGGGTGAGGTTTAAATCTGTCTCTCTTTCGGGGCGGGTGGAATGAGTAAATCTGGTACTAAGTTATTGGTCAAGGTAGGGACAGTAATTGCAGGGCAATTGGCTGTATTCTTTTTTCCTTCCCTTGATCTGTATTGGGCGTTTGGAGGCTGTCAGGACTTGGAAGGGGGTGTTACGCTTGGGCCATGCCTGATTAAAGGACGTCCTTGTGAATAACAGTATTTCATGGCTCAAAAATCTTGGAATGTGCATTCCCCCCCTTTTTTGGGATAATGGAGACTTTATGTAAATTAACCAATAATGTAATTAAATTAACCCATGATTTGTATCCTGTTTCAAGAATAGCATCTCTTTGCTGTGTGGGGTTGTTGCTGATGATACGTTTGTGACATCTGTGGAATGTATGAACTGTGTGTGTTTGAAAAACACACACCTTGCCATAATTTATTTTGAATGTCACTCGCAGGGAGTGGCAAAGAGCTATACATTGCACAAAAGGCCTGCCTCTTGGTTTCTTGAAATCTTGCTGCGCCCCAGATCTAATGCCAGCCTATCGTTTGAGATCTCACTAGGCAGTGAGTACACAATGTCAGCTCTCTCTCTCTCTCTCTCTCTCTCTCTCTCTCTCTCTCTCGCTTCCGGTGCTTTCCTTACCCCTCCAACTTCTCACTGTGCACACCACTTTCCTCTGCTCTTATTCCTTCTTTTTTCTTTCTTTCTTGGATTTGCCTTCTGGGGCTAGGCTTGTTCTTGTCTGCTCTTGCTCTCTCCTGTCCTATCCTGCTCCTGCCTCGGAGCAGAACAGTACATCTCAACCATCCCAAAGCCCTTCTGATTCCCTATTGCTCACCTTAGTCATGCAGTCCCTTGGTGTGTTACAATGTCGACGTGGCTGTGGGTTTAAGGAAAGCAACAAATAATGGAGGAAGAGCAACAAATAAATTGTTTTCTGATTTCTCGTCAGGATCTTCCACCTAAATGTGCCTTTCCCTTAATACAGCAGCACACAACTGTGCTATATAAAAAAAAACTGGCCAACACCTGTGGAGCTGTGAGATGGATAGCTCCAGCAAACCAGACAGGGTAGCCAGGAGTAGACAGGCACGGTTGTCCATCTGGAGAAATACCTAAGTTGGATCAGACCAAAGGCTGATGTAGCCACATGCAAAGCGTGGCACCTGGAAATAGTTGGTAGTGACATGATGATGTCATGGGCCATTCGGAGGCCGGGGCAGGTGGGGATGGCCCAAGGTGAAGCTGCTCTGCTTGCCCCGCTGACTTACAGCCCATAGAGATCCTGGCTGCAGCATCAGGCGATGCGCTCACCCTCCTGGTGCAGGGCCCCACAAAGCGCTGGGCCCAATGTGATGGCATTGATCACATGGGCTTAAGGCCAGCCCTGCATGATGACCATAGTCCTCCTCACGTAGCCACCCACCCCAGCAACTGGTATTCAGTAATATTGTACCTGTAAACATGGCAATTCATGGCTAATACCCATTGATTTTCATGTGCTTGTCTAATCCTTGCTGAAACTACCTAAACGGGTAGCCATTACATCTTGCAGCAGTAACCCCTGTATATTAAGTTACTTATTGTATAAAGTACATATCTCTGATCAATCAGAAACAGAGGCGTTTCTACAGGGAGGGCAAAGCTCTAAGTCTTGCAAGAAGCCTTATCTTGCAGTGGAAATCACTCCTCTCCTGCACCGTGTTAGCCAATCCTCACAGGGAAAAGCAACATCTTGGCGTTGCTTACTGGCTACAGCAGCAAGGGAGAGGAGGGATTTACATGACAGGGTAAGGCTTCTTGCAACACTTAGAGCTTTGCCCTCCCTGTAGAAACGCCACTGATCAGAAACTGCTATCAATCCATTCCTTTTTTTGCAGATCTTCACTGCCTTCTTGGTTTTATCATTCTGAAAAATTTGGTCTCATCCACCAATGTGGAAACTTGGCTGATTGCTAGATCACTTACAAACAAACTGACTATCACAGATTCAAATGCAGATCTGTGTGGGTCCTAGCTGTTTGCTTTCCTCTATTTTGAGAAATGACCTTTCACTCCTAACTTCTCTTTCTTGTTCTTCAGTCAGTTACGGAGATCCATTAAAGCAGTGTTTCTCAAACTGTGGGTCACAAGCCAATTTCAGGTGGGTCGCACAGCACCTAGCGCAGGCATCACTGAAAATATGGGAAGATGGGACACTGGAAATGGGGAGGGTTAATTTGCTTGTGTCATGGTTGTAAATTGAGGTTTTTTAAAAAATTCACTTAGCTATTGGAAAATGGCTGAGAAATAACTGAACATCGCCACATTCCCAGGAAAGCAATTAAATAGGCTCTGGCATCACCATGACAACACTTCCAGCCATGACATCACTTCTGGTGGGTCTTAGACAGATTGTCATTCTAAAAAGTGGGTCCCGATGCTAAAACATTTGAGAACCACTGCATTACAAGAGCTATCTTCCCCTTCCCCTTCAGAACTGCTAAGTTTACTCAAGAGCTCTCAGTGAGAATTTAAATTGTCTAACAAAGAAAAAAATGGAGAACTGCCAATGGAAAAAAATATATTTTATTGTATAGGAAAGGGGAAAGAAAAAAAAAACCTGTACAAGAGGTTTGAGAAGGCGGGAACCTCCAAAGAAGTAGAGATTGATTCTGGGGGGGGGGGATACAAATTTAAAATTTAGTCCCCCTCTCAGAAAGCTACTATTCAACCCTCCAACCTGCAAAAGCTCTGTGTTTGTATTATATGGGGATTGCCTTGTTCTGATCTTGGTTCACACTGAAAAAATCAATTCTAAGTCAACTTTTTGGTGTCTAGGGAATGGCCTCTTTGCCTTTAATAGCAGAAATGAAGTTTCCTTCTGCATTAGTGCCATGGGGGGGGGGACACAAATATCTAAAAAATTCTGCTACGAGTACACAGGTGTTAAAGGTATAGTGGCCCTGCTGGGAACAGGTAGTTTTGCTACCCACTGAACTGATTTTACTTAGAACAGCAACAAACTAACTTTGGTGTAGTGTTACAGGCAGTGATGTCATTCAGGGGGAATGGACCAGAACGGGCGTTCCGGATCCTAACGGGCTCCGTGGCTGGTTCCGGGTTCCCGACAAGTGCCAATCAAAAGTGAGTTCCTGTTCCTAAATCATTTGAATGACACCACTGGTTACAGGAAGTTACTTAGCGCAGAGGAGAGACTAGTTTGATCTTTAGATAGCGGTGGTGGAGCTTCTTGCAATGTTCTGTAGATAAACTGTATATGGCAAAAGTGTCTAAAAAGCATACAAGTTGGGGCATGTGTGGATCTATGAGGGGAGTTTTTAAAGTCAGTTTGCAAATAAGAGGTATACTGCTTCAAAAAAGACACCTAACTTTTGCTGCCTCTCTCTCAGCTTCCTGCCACCTTGAATCTTGATTATTTGCCTGTAAACTGCTTTGGGAACTTCATGTTGAAAAGCGGTATATAAATACTTTTTGTTTGATTGATCGATTGATCTTGTTCCTGGATGAAAATTAAACTTTAAATTTTTGTTTAAATCCATTAAAAGTAGAAAATTGTGTATCGTGGAGTCAGATAACCCTCCAGCAGTGCATACAGAAAATATTTTTACTAATTTAATCCAGCAGGCTCTGGTGCTGTACCTGCAAGCATGAATAAGGATTAACATGTTCATTCTTCCTATAACATAGTCCTGCAAGAGCACACTCCTGACAGATGTCTCAATAAACTAGAATTTCCAGATCTTTTTTTTGGAGGGAAGCCATGGCAGAAACTGCGTCAGTACTTCACAATTTAAGGATTTTGTCTCAGTGCCCACAGTGATAGCCCATATCAACAGCTTACTCTCAGGAAGGAGTAAGGATTGCAGACTGGTTCTTTGAACCATACTACAGAATCTCTCCACCCCAACCCATGTGTCTCCACTAGCATGCCTTCTCACACTTCTTAATTGCATTTTTGATACCAACAGATCTTGCATCGTAGGTCACAGGTCATTTTTCCAGGGGAAACAGGGACCAATTTGATGGGACCCACAGATAAGGTTGCCAACTTCTGATTCCAAATGTTCTGGTAACTCTGCTGGGCCACAAGGTTGAGTCTGGAATAGGTTTGCAGCCTTCCGTGGTTAAGGAGCTAATGAACACTTGTTTGTTCCTGGAGCTGGCAGAAATGGGTGCATATAATATGATATGACGGTCAATAAAACAAAATACTCAGGCCTTATTCCTTATAGCTGTTAAAACAACCACCAAACACCTAGTGATAAGGTTATGATTGATTCTACACTTTCCTCAAGCCGTACTGCAAGCATAAAAATCTTTGCCTTCCCTGCAGCTTTGCTCTCAATTTTCACTGTCAATTCTCATCCAGCTCTGAGGCTCAAATTCTTCTGAAACTCCTCTCAGAAAGCAGAGTCCATTTTCCCAGCTTCCCCGGGGGAAGGCTACTTTAACCGTAACATGACCATCACTGCTGCTGTGAGTTGAACAGTCGGGCAGCCGAAGCCAAAGGTGGATTTGAGCCAGCACAGGCCTCCCTGCGCTGGTTCAGTGTTGCAAATGTGCTGAGGCATGTTTACACCACCGCAAGAGCCTGCAGCACCAGCACATATGCCAGCCTGCTGGCCTGGATCCAGGCTCTGCGATGTGCAGTGGGGGTGTGGCAGCAGGTGAGGCAGAACTGCCTTACAGGAGTTCTTTGAAAAGTGCCGTCATCTCTGTGATCACACAAACACAACCCACTGGCTCTGACGAGCTGGAGCCCATAGATCAGTGATGGCGAACCTATGACACGTGTCTCAAAGGTGACACACCACAATGTGCGAGGTGACACACCAGTGTTCACCAACACCTGACAAAAACTGAGTTTATTTAACTCATTTTTGAAATTATTTGATGTTTGTTTATATAATACATAGCACCACACATGATAGGACTGTATTTTTTGTTTAAATAAATGAATATAAAGAATTGTTTCTCTTTTGTTTGGGGGGGGGGGGGTGTTGCCACACCAGCAGAGTCAAGGTAAGCATTTTCTTGAGACGCAGAGCCTGAAAGGTTTGCCATCACTGTCATAGGTTGTAAGTATTTGCAGGATCACAGCCACTGCAGCAGTGGTGGCAATACAAAGAACTCTGATAAGGCCATCCTGCCTCATTTGCCACACCCATACTGCATATTGCTGCCTGCACTGGCACGTGGGCCCTTGGTGGCGTAGGGTTGTGGGAGGATGGTGTGAAAGGGATATTTCTGGGTGGGGGGGAGGGCTAAATGGGTTGAGATTGCCTTCCCTGCAGTCTAGAAAAAAGGTGCCTGAGAGAGGACATGATTGAGACATACAAAATTATGCACGGAAGGGATAGAGTTGATAGAGGGATGTTCTTTTCCCTCTCTCAAAACACCAGAACCAGGGGGCATCCGCTAAAACTGAGGGTTGGGAGAGTTAAAACAGATAAAAGGAAGTTTTTTACCCAGCGGGTAGTTAATCTGTGGAACTCTTTGCCACAGGAGGTGGTGATGGCATCTGGTCTTGATGCCTTTAAGAGGGGATTGGACAGATTTCTGGAAGAAAAGTCCATCGTGGGCTATAGGCAATGATGGGTTGTAACCTCCTTACATTAGTAGTAGGCTATTTCAGAGTACCGGGTGCAAGGGAGTAGCCACAGGATACAAGCATCTTGTTGTCTCATGCCTCCCTGGGGCACCTGGTGGGGCCGCTGTGAGATACAGGAAGCTGGACTAGATGGGCCTTTGGCCTGATCCAGCAGGGCTCTTCTTATTGGGTTTAGGAGGTAAGGGGGTAGGGAGCAGCAGCACATTGTATCCCAACCCTGCTCCAGGGCCAGGGAGCCCTACACAGGCTTTTCGGAGGTGCTAGATTGCTAGCGCAGATCTGGATAGCTTCATACAGCAGTCGGGGGGTAAGGGGGAAAATATCCCCTTAGCCTAAGGTGACCTCCAGCCCGCCTCAACCCTCCACTGGCCACAGCGCAGGCCATGCATGCTGACTGTACCAGCGCAGGGTTAGGATTGTGCTGTTAGATGAACATCGATCTGTGCTTTGGGTTGCAGCACAAGTGACTGAAAGCCACAGGTAAAGCCTTTACAAAAAGGAGCTAAACTCATCCCTAATGTGAGTTATGCAACACTTCACCTTCCTATTTTTCTCTGATAGCTTAGATAACCAGTACTATGTAATATTTACTAAATAGTACACCCAGTTCTGTCAAGTTCTACATATAAGCCATTACAGGCCACCTGCCCTAGGCCCATGCCTCTTATTAAATTTAAAGTTGACCATTTGAGAACTACAGTACTTGCTCCCCAGATGCAGTCAATATGAGGCGGTGCTTGCAAGCAACCTACAATGCGCACAGGCAAATACCATAAGCGCAGCGGCAGCATTCAGCCGGTACGCTGGGCGGGACTTACCTTTGACTGGCAGTCCGCCTGTTGCATAACGGCGTGTTCCGCCGCTTTCCCGCCCACCCCGGAATGTGCCGTTACGCAACGGGCAGACTGCCGGTCAAAGGTAAGTCCCGCCCAGCGTACCGGCTGAATGCCGCCACTGCATAAGCGGCAGTTGTGCAGAAGAAATTTTACCACGCTTTTCTCATTCTTGCATGAGGTGAACATTCATTTTGGGCACTAACTGAAAAAGGTCAGCACCTTTAGTCACCCCAAAGCACACCAGCAACTCACAACACGGTGCGAATGAAAGCTTCTATGTGGCAATGGTAATGTGTTGGCTGGGTTCTGTCGAGCCACCTTTATGTCACAGGCCCTGTTCCTTGGCAAGAGGAATTGCCATAGGTGCAAATTTTCTTGGCCCAGGGCATGCGGTGAGCGGAAAAGCACACTTTGCTGGATTTATGCCTGTTACACAACAATACAGAAACAGGTGCGGAGAGAAAAATAGACATCCCTACCCTCTTGGAGGTCTGATTTAGCTAGGAAAACCATGCTTGGGAAAGGGTTAAGAACCTCCACAAGTGTTAAGTCCCAACTCCTATTATATATAGTTTAATATATGGAATTCTGCCTCACATCTAGACTGCTCCCACGGCCCGCTCTAATATGATTACCTCACAGAGTCTCAATTTGAAGTTGTGTGAAACGATATGCATTTCCTCCATTTAAACTTCTTTACATTTTCTACAGTCACAAGACAACCCTTGCCTTAGGGTTACCACTTTAAAAAAAATCCTAAAGGATTAGACCACTGAAAATAAGTAGCACCTGGATTTCAAAGAGAAAAGGCCCACCAGCCAAGGTTTGATCAGCTAACAGCTCACATTCTTTGCCTAAGAAACAAAATGGCTGCCATCGGCCACTGAGGTTGTTCTCTCATGAAATGTGCATGGTGGAAGCTCTTTGGAATATAACTCAAGAGCGCAATTGTAACCTGGAATTAGGCCCGCAAAGTTTGGCCTGCACAAGGGACACCATAAAGTATGTTTGGACCAGTCTTGGAGTCAGAGAGGCCAGAACACAGATTAGATGTGCTCCATCCCCCCTGACTCCGAGAGTGGTCCAAACATGCTTTGCAGTGTCCCTTGTGCCAGCCAAACTTTGCTGGCCTAACTGTGCCGGCCCAACTCCAGGTTAGGATTGCGCTCTCAGTGAAGGCAGCTTCATGCTGTACAAAGCACATGCGGCTCACATGGTTTGACAGATATTCTCCATACACTTTTCCCGCCTTTTTCTGTTTTTATGGGCAGGGAGAAAGCTGTTTAAACCACACGGTAGCCTGCTGTACATGAAATCTTGCTCTGTACTGTGGCATCTACATGACTGCATTTCAAGCGTTTGCCAACACCCAAAACTGCTTGTGTGAACCGAGAGATCCTAGTGCATGAGAACAGCACACAGCATGGTTAGGTCTTTGTGTAGTTGCGGATTCAGCAAAGATCCGGCAACAGTGCAAGGGTAGACATTGCCCCCACTCAAATCTTTCTTTTTCCAAATGAATCCCGGGACCAAACTTAGCTTCAATTTTATAGAAGAAAAATAATGATAAAAGCAAAAAGGAAATCTAGAGCAAAAAACAGAACAAGTCAAATGGCCAGTCAGGCAATGAGCCCCCTTGCCCTCTGCCAAGGCGAACGGGGTAGTTTGGGGGGTCTCACAGCACAGTACGCCCCCCCCCCAGCACACAGAGGTAGCAGGTTCAAAAGGTCTCTGTCCCAAGTCTCTATTGGTTTCTTGCGCCATGAGGTAATAAAGCTATTGGATTGACTAGCATGAAGCCCTCTTGTGAATGAGGGAGAGAGCAAGCTGAATGTCTGTGTGGGGTTGTTGCTCTTAGCGGGTCTCTTACACCATCAGAACTCTTGAGCACGGCCTGTTCAAACATCCACGCTCCATTTGAATCCCTCTGACTTTGGTGCCTTCCACAGCTTTTCTCCATTTTTTTTTCAACCATTCATTCGTTTTCAGGATATCCACTTTATCCACATTCCTTCCTTTAGTCTTATTTTGGTATCTTCTCTTTCCCACAACAGCTCTCTTCTGATCAAATGTCTTTTTCCTCTTGTGGCTAGGTGCCATTACAGTTCTGTTTTTTCATCTTTTCTATTAGTTCATTCCTATACTCTTTGTATCATGTTGCTGTTCTTATTCCCCCCTTTTCTGGCCCATCATCTTTTTGTCAGTTTTTTACCCCTCTAGTTTAGCATTCTTGCCCTCAAGTTCCCTGTTTTCTTCAGTTAGTTTTTTCCTTTGTATCATGTTTTAGTTGGTTTATTTTTACATCATTTCTGCTTCCCTACCAGATTGTACTCATTTTGTCCCTTTGCTGTCTATCCTGATAAAATCCTCCATTTTGTATCTGCCATCACCTGTTCTTATGCAGCGCGCGTGTGTGGTTTTTGTCTACTGGAGTTTTGGCTCCCTCTTTCATTCTGCCATTCAGGTCACTCTCTCATCACACAAACTATTTACACACACATACTAGTTTTCTGTCCTGGTGGGAGAAAATACCCTAACTAATTCTGACAAAATGGCTCTCTGAACTAAGTTCTAAACAGGATCAAGTCATATTCACTTCTCTAGAACCACTTTCCCCCTTCATGCTAGTAAAGGGTGAGGAGAGAGATGGAAAGCACCGAAGATGGAACTGATACAAGTCATGTTTCTGATTTGTTCAAATCCTTTTTCCAAGATGCCTTTTGTTAGGCTAAAGGAAAAATTGAAGCACAAACTGGGGTGACCATTCAGAACTTTCTCCACACCATTAGATTTTTTTTTTTTTTGCATGATAAATGATGTTTGCTACTAATCTGGTATATAGTCCACGGGCCTTTTTGTGGCTGCACCTCTGTTGCATCAGGTACAAACTCAGGGAACTGCCGTTTGATAACAGAGTCAGAACAAACTTGATATAAGCAAATCCTAGTTTGTACCACCCAGAGACACACGGAGCCCTGAGCATGCCCGGGGCAGGATTATGTAAACGCGCCCCCAGCACATCTCCCCACTCCGTGCATCGCCCAGCCACGCCTCCCTGCACCTGGGATCGCTCCATTTTGGAGCGATACGAGCATAGGGGAGGGCAGGTGGGCCAAAAACCACATGGGTTGCTCCACACAATGGCGCCTCGCTGCTGCCGGTGCCCGGGGCCCTTGCCACCCCCAGCTACACCCTTCCTCCGTCTCTGGTACCACCCTTACTCAAGAACTGCAATTCCCTGAGTTCATGCCTAATGGAGCTACTCGTTCTTAAAGTGAAAACATGTGAGGCTAATGTCCCTCCAAGGCCAATTCCGATAGCATTTTTTTTCCTGTTAAGTCAGAGATCAGCTAATATATTGAAATAACACGTTCTCCTAACAGAGCCTGACGTGATGTCTAAACTTTCCATCTTCAAGGAACTCTTTCAGTATCAACCTGTCTGAGCCTTTCCCACTAAAAAAATTTCTGGGAGGGGCACCAGTTCATATGGGGAATGGCTGGAGCCCCTGCACATCACCCTATGTACACTGAAAGTGTGTCCTAGAACCACTTGCCAACACTACTCCTGTGACTATGGCAGAAGTGTCAAACTCTCCATTAATGCCCTTCTTACTGCGGAACCTTCCACGGAATCCCAGGGTTCCCCAAGAAAGTGTGGAAACCACTTGTGGTTGTAGTTTTGGGACGCTGATTACCCTTTGTGAGTGATGCTGCCACCAACCCATAGCCCTGCCCCCAACAAAATTAATAGCAACCATTACACAAAAGGAACTATGGAGGTGAGAAATCTGACTGATCGTGCCGTTTGATTGGGCGGAAAAGCCCTAGACTGGGGATGTGGTGGAGGAAATGATGAGAAACTAGCGGAGGAAAAATATCAAGAAAAAGGAATAGCAGAGAAGTCAGGACAGAGTATGAACTCATCACGATGGATAAGCTCAAATAAAAAGGGAAGAAGGAAGCAGCGAAGAACAGAAAACAAGACTGACAAATAAAAATGGACTCCCACCACTCAATAGTATATGAAATTTGGAGTGTACTGCCCCCAACTTAGTCTGGAGTATCCAATCCTACGCAGCAGGAGTGGTTTGTGCTTATTAATACTTCCCTCCCATGGCTATTTTTTTCTGATAAGAAACCATCTTATATTCTGCCTCTGGGCCAATCAGACACCACTATCTTGGCCTTCCACAGCTTTTCGACAATGCTTCAAAGCACATCCCTGTTCCAATTCGGCTGGTCGCCGTCTTAGCTCTTGCATCTTCTTCATACATTAGCCCCTACAGAAACGAATCCTTTTGAGAGGCGTTTTGGATTGTTCACCTCAGGTGGGGTGCATTACCTTCACACAACTGTGTGTCAATGCTGGCACCTTGCGTAGTCATTTTCCTCAGCAATCTTTCATAAGGGGTGCAGTCTTTGATTACCATCACTGGAGGAGATGCTGTTTGGGGGCCCGGGGGGGGGGTGCAGGGTCCATGTCTGTGATTGTTATTACATGCCATATTTAATCTTGACAGGAAGACACCACAGTTTGCCATCTTGGAATCATCCCGTCATGGAGAGATGCCAACGTAAGCCATATTGGGCAAACATCTTTGATCATCCTACTACTGACAGGCCCATCTCTACTGCCATCTTGAATTGTATTCCGTGGCACAGTGAGACGCCATCTTGGGTCCTCTCAGGCAAGCGTTATCCGTGAGACTGATCCAGCGGATTATATCGGTTGCAGGTTCCACATGGACTCATCCCCCACCCTCTCCAAGCAGATATGCCCTCTAGGATATCAATTCCCTCCCACCCCCACCCATGTCACCATACTGGGTCCCCTTCACCATTTCTAGAGTTGCATCTTTGTTCAGGATCATGGAGAGATTAGTATCTTGGGTCAAAACAGGTGCATCTTGAATCATCCCCATGGAGCACTGCTACCTTGAATTCCAAGAGGTGACCTAGTGGATTCCCTCCCCACCCCCTCCCTGGCATTGTGATGCAGTAATCCCCTGGCAGAGAAAAGAGTTCTTTTCCTGCTCAGCCTGATTCCGCACTGGCATTTTTCTCTTCCCTGGAAACAGAAGAGACATGGAGGGTGTGTTGGGGGGGGGCACAGCACAGCAGGATCAGTTGGAGGTGTCGGAGTGGACGCTGCCAGGACCTTCCGTGGGGGAGGTCACAGAGGAGGGAGTGGCTGCTTCTTGCCAGCCGCCGTTGGCCTAGAAAAGAGAAGGAAAAGCATTTTGTAATACATAGAGGGTGTGGGTTTTGGGTGGTATTTTTTCCCCCAAATTTCTTAATTAAAATAGCAAATTGCGATGTTTTGTGTTTTTATTCCACATTCTCACTCCAAGTTCTCATTTTTGTGAATTTCAAATGCTTTAAAATTGTACTAAGTAGATGATATAGATGCTACAGGGCGCAATCCTAACCTAGAGTTAGGCCGGCACAGTTAGGCCAGCAACGTTTGGCCGGCACAAGGGCTGCTGTAAGGCGTGTTTGGACCACTCTCGCAGTCAGGGAGGATGGCGCACATCTGTGTGCTGACCTCCCTGACTCCGAGAGTGGTCCAAATGCGCTTTATGGTGGCCCTTGTGCCGGCCAAACTTCGATGGCCTAACGGTGTGGGCCTAACTCCAGGCTAGGATTGCGCCCACTGTGTCAGCAGATGCAGCCACAGTATTATTTCTAATTGGAAAAGTGATTGATTTTAATTTCAGGAAAATACCTTAAACACCAAAAGGTGGTATTTAAATGCTTTTATTAAAATAAAACACTTTTATTCAGATATTTTAACCCCCCAAACCCCGAGTTCTGTGTTTTTATTCGGTGTTTAAGAAAAAAAAAACCCCACCCCTAGAATGCATTCCCCCTGCTCCAAAAGAGCTTGGAGGTTCAGTGTCCCTTACGCTGGAGACGCAAGCTCCTACCTTCTGCGCCTCTCTTTTTCTCCCCAGGAATCCAGCTCCACTTTAGAGTCACGCCCCTCACTGAAACTTGGGGTCCTAGTTCCCAGCCACCGCAGCCTCCCTAATCCACTTGGTGCCACCTCATTCCACACACAGGCCAATCCTATGCTGCGGTGGGGCAGGCAGGCCAGCACGTTTGTGACCCTGCGCCAGGGTGATGCGCTCCTCAGATCTGCGCCCGCGAAATCGCAGGCACAGATCTGATGAAGCTGCGCGGCCTGAGCCAAGACCCTGCCATGCGCTTAGACACCGGCCTCTGAATTACCCTCACTGCACCCAGGAGCTGCATCATAAGAACATGAAAACATAGGAAGAGCCCTGCTGGATCAGGCCAAAGGCCCATCTAGTCCAGCTTCCTGTATGTCACAGCGGCCCACCAAATGCCTCAGGGAGCACAAAAAACAACAAGATGCTAGCATCCTGTTGCCACTCCCTTGCACCCGGTACTCTGCACCCAGTACTCTTCAGCGTCCTGCCTAGCAACCTAAATTTAGCTTCCAGGATCTCCCGGCTACATTTCCCCACATCGTTGGTGCCAACATGCACCATGACCGCAACCTCCTCCCCAGCACCCCTTACCAGCCTATCTAGACGAGACGTGATGTCCGCAACCTTCGCACCAGGCAGGCAAGTCACCAGGCAAGCTGCATCCCCAAACTCAGCAAAGTGTAAGCCAGGTGGAGCCTCGCCTTCCCTTCTCCTGGGGATTCTTGGTTGGCCAGATTGGGCCGTGCTTTTCTGTTATCTTGAAACCCTCGATGAAAGGCTGGACTAACTTTCCCCAGTGGGGCAACTGGGAGAGGGCTGTTCCCCCAGAGTCAGTGATGTCATGCAGGGGGAACGCGGGGGAACTCAGTTCCACTAGTTAAAATTAGGGCTGACTCCACCCACTTCACTCTCCCCCCTCCCAATTCCTCTGCAAAGAGCTTTTCTTCTTGGTTGGCCGGCACTCAGAGGGTTAAAGGGAGCGACTCCAGATTCCTAGGGGGGCGAAGGCAGTGATGTCATTCAGGGGGAACGGACCAGAACGGGCGTTCCGGATCCTAACGGGCTCCATGGCTGGTTCCGGGTTCCCGACAAGTGCCAATCGAAAGTGAGTTCCTGTTCCTAAATCATTTGAATGACACCACTGCCTGGAGTGTACCTTGTACTCTAACAGTTGAACGGTGACTCTTCTCTGCTTGGCCTCTTCTGCTGGCACACTCACCCATGTCCTCGACTGACCCCTTCGCCGCTCCCCTCCCATCCTGGGAGGAGATGTCGAGGGGGACTGACATGACATTTGGTCCGACCCAGGAAAAAGTTACCACCTCAGTGAGAGCTAGGCATAGAATCTTACCCTCATTTCCCGTGGGCTGTACATCTGGCTAGCAGCCATACTGTCCCCATAGCCACCTGGCCCCATGGAGTGACGCATTGATTCCACCTAGTAAAGAGACAACAGACGAAGAGCAGAATGACAGCAAGCTGGGCAGGACAGAAGGAAGACTGAGCAACGCAGCATCTTTATATACATTGGGGGCTCTTGTGAGCAGAGGCGTTTCTACAGGGATGGCAAAGCTCTAAGTTTTGCAAGGAGCCTTACCCTGTCATGTAAAACCCTCTTCTCCCTTGCTGCTGTAGCCAGTAAGCAATGCCAAGATCAATCAATCAGTCAATCAATCAACCAACAGGTACTTATATACCGCTTTTCAACACGAAGTTCACAAAGCGGTTTACAGGCAAATAGTAATAATAAAGTTAAATGGCTCCCTGTCCCAAAAGGGCTCACAATCTAAAAAAAGGCAGACCGCCAGCTAGAAAGACTGCGCAGGGGTGAAGAGGGACAGTTACTCTCCCCCTGCTAAATATAAGAGGAACACCACTGGAAAAAGTGCCTCTTGTCCAGTTAGCAAGATGTTGCTGTTCCCTGTGAGGATTGGCTAAAACGGTGCAGGAGAGGAGTGATTTCCACTGCAAGGTAAGGCTTCTTGCAAAACTTAGAGCTTTGCCCTCCCTGTAGAAACGCCACTGCTCGTGAGTACTGAGTATGCCTACTCAGGGCGCAGTCCAAACCTGGAGTTAGGCCAGCATAGTTAGGCAAGCAAGGTTTGGCCAGGACAAGGGCCATCATAAAGCGCTTTTGGACCACTCTTGGAGTCAGGGGGGATGGCGCACGTCTGTATGCTGGTCTCTCTGACTCGGAGAGTGGTCCAAACAGTTAGGCCAGCAAACTTTGGCTGGCACATGGGACACCATAAAATGCCCTGTAAAGACACACTTTATGGTGTCCCTTGTGCTGGCCTAATCCTCCAGGTTAGGATTGCGCCTCATACATAACCAAAGCACATATTTATGCTATGCTCTATTGCATCTTGATTGCCACATCCCTTGTCTTTCATAAGCGAACCATGTATGAACTATGCGTGCCATGGTCAGGGAGTGGTCCTGCTCAGGAGCAGAGATTCCGCTTTCAATGCAAGAGGTCTCGCGTTTGATCTCTGGCATCTCTAGGCAGCACAAGGAAAGACTCTTCTGAGTCTGAAACTCTGGAGAGCTGCTTGCAGGCAGCACAGATTATACCAAACTAGACAGATCAAACTAGACTCGGTACCTGGCAGTTTCATATATGTTCACTGTTGTCATGAGAATATATAAGAACATCATTTTGACCTTGCCCCCTGCTAACTGGGCAAGAGGCACTTTTTTCAAGTAGTGCTCCTCTTATATTTAGCAGGGGGAGAGTAAATGTCCCTCTTCACCCCTGCACAGTTTCTTTTCTAGTGGCTGTTTCTGGTGGTGCTCTGCACTTTTTTTTGTGAGCCCTTTTGAGCACCGGAATAAGGGCAATGCAGCTCCGAGGTAAGGGAACAAAACATTCCCTTACCTCGAGGAGGCCCCTGTGACTACTATGCAACCATTGACACAGCTACGTCAGTGCTAGGAAGTTGGTTAGGACTGCGCCCTAAATCTCAGAAGAACCGATGCCCAACCGAGAAGGGAACTGACCTGTGATGTCGGATAGGAGTCTCCATTCAGACCCTGAAGGCCCATAAACATATCCCCCGAACTGGAGAGATTGAAGGAGCCACCAGAGCCTGCCAAGAAATAAAGGAAGGGGTAGAGGGGAAGACAGCAACAGGGTGAATGGGATGGAAAGCGTGGCAGCCTCTAGCAAGAAAATGTTGCACACCATTGCCAACTTGACTAGCTGAGGGAGCAAGCCAAGAGAATCCGTCGGTGGGAGGAACCCCTGGCTACTCCAAGCCCCAAAGGGGACACAGGCGCTAGTGTGTGGGTGAAGAGGGGAACGCCTAGTTTGTCTGCACCCTACAGGGGCACTGGCTGTTGGGAATGGGAAGGGAGCGCTGGTGGTGGAAGAATCTCCTCCGGAACTCCAGCGCCTGTCAGAGGGGGAGTTCCGTGTTTCTCCAATCCCAGCAAGGACTCCTGCACCAACATGGGGTGTAGTGGAGTTTTGGGGGGGGGAGGGGAGTTACCCGCGGAGGAGGGGGTGTTGGGGGAGTCGCCCCCACTCTGCGCGGCGCTGACAGCCGTTTTCACGGCGTAAATATTGGCTTCCTCTTGGAACTTGCCGATGTTCTTCTTATAACGGATGCGCTTGTTCCCGAACCAGTTTGAGACCTGGAAGGAGGGAGGGAGGGGAGGGGAAAGAAGGGGGTCAGGAGAACCAAAATGTAGGAAACAGGAGGGGGGAGTGGGAATGAGGGAAAAACGGGGTGGGAAGGGAAGGGAGGAGGGGATTATGTAGTGACAGGTCAGCCAAACAACAATGATCCTTTCCCCTCTGCCAACCCTCTGTCCCCACTTGCTCCTACTGTCCCGGAAAACACCCCTGGGACCCATCTAGCACAGCCTCAGGCCTGCCCCCCCACACACATCCGGGTACCTGGGAGACTGTGATGCCGCACTTCTTGGCAAGCTCCTCCTTGGCTTCCTCGCTGGGATACGGGTTGCTCAGGTGCGAGTAGAAATACTCATTGAGCACCTCAGTGGCCTGTTTGCTGAAATTGCGCCGCTTCCGCCTACAAATTGCAGGAGAACAGGATAGCAAGTTGAGTGGAGACAGCGGGAGACGGTTGCGGGGAGGGTAAAAAATGGACAGCATCAAAACAGGAAAGGCTGTAGTCCTATGAACATTTATAGGGGAGTAAGACCCAGGACCCCAGTGGCATCTGTTGTTGTTGTGCAGTCGCTATGTCGTGTCCGACTCTTCGCGACCCCCTGGACCACAGCACGCCAGGCCTCCCTGTCCTTCACCAGCTTCCAGAGTTCGCCCAATTTCATGTTCATCGCTTCGGTGACACTCTCGAACCGTCTCATCCTCTGCCACCCCCTTCTCCTTTTGCCTTCAATCTTTCCCAGCATGAGGGACATTTCTAAAGAGTCCTCTCTTCTCATGAGGTGGCCAAAGGATTTGAGCTTCAGCTTCAGGATTTGTCCTTCCAGGGAGCAATCAGGCTTGACTTCCTGTAGGATTGACCGATTGGATCTCCTTGCAGTCCTGGGGACTCTCAAGAGTCTTCTCCAACACCATAATTCAAAACAGTGGCATTTACCCCTGCATAAATATGTATAGGATTGCACTGAAACTAAAGGAAGAAGAATCAGAAAAAGCACATGATCCTGACCTTCTAGCACAGTGATGGTGAACCAATGACATGCGCGGCAAAGGTGACACGCCACAACATTTTGGGTTGACACACCCAAGTTCACTAACATCCGACAACAACCAAGTTTGTTTTACTTGCACTTGATCTTTGAATTGATTTGATGTTTCTTTATATAATGCGTAGCCCATGATTGAGCTATATTTCTTTTTTAAATAAATGACTATGTAAATAATTGTTTCTCTTTCATTTGGGAGGAGGGAGTGACACACTAGCAGAGTTAAGTTAGGCATTTTTGACACAGGGAGCCCGAAAGGTTCACCATCACTATTGTAGCACATACTGATTGACAATGCGGATGAAGGAATGTCTGAATGCAATGTCTGAATGAATCACAGAATGAGTCCATATAAACTTCCTGAATGTTAAAAATTCAGAGAAGAGGCTAGAACCAATAGTGAAGGGTGCTCTTGATTCAAAATATTTCAGAAACAATGGACAGTTTCTGCTTCACTGAAAATGAGACCTATAAGTTTGGCACACTTGCATCTCCACTGACTTCAATACACTTGGGTTTAATGGGCTTTCAGCGTTAACAGATACTCCATCCGTCAATTACACGAAAGTGTGTACTATACATGATGTGGCCCTTGGTCTGAAAAGTTTGGAGATCCTTGTGCTAAATCAAGAGTTCACTGAATAGCATCCCCAGCTCCTAATAACCCTTTCCTAGCAAACCCAGTACTAATTATACAAAAACGCTAAACGTCGCAGAATAAATTATGTAGAGTGAAAGAAGCGACACACGTTCACTCCATTTGTACAATTTATACAGGGAGCAGAAATAAAAACCTTTTTTCCAAGGCACAAACGCTTGCTAGAACTCATCTCCCCGACATGCTAAATTTCCGTAGGCAAAGAGTATTTTATAGGTGAGAAAGCATTTCAATCTTTGATCCTAGCTTCAGGGCAGGGTGTGCAAAGAGCAGGGGACTTGAACGTAAGAAGCTGCTTTATACCGAGTCCACACAAATGCCACTGGGCGGATGCTGGCAGCAGCGCTGGCCCGACTGCGCCTGCCCACCGCCGTACCGTGCACGCTCCAGCCAAACTTGGTTGTGGGCGAGGGAAGGAACTGGGGTGGGATGGGGGTGCTGGGGGGCGTGCTGGTCCTTGGAGGGGTTGGGGTGCAGGCGTCAGGCAGCATCCAAGCCTACGTCCCCAGGCTGCACGGCCCGGATCTGGTGCGGTGTCCCTACACAGCATGCGCAGAATTGAGGAACCCATAGGAGAGTCTGGAGCCTCCCCTGGGGCAAGGGCACGAATGAATGAGGCTCCTGACCTCTCCAAAGCTGCGCTGGATACAGCACAGGCCCGCCGGCATCACTGCTCCAGTGCCGCTTAGGAAAGCAATCCTCACCTGGAGTTAGGCTGGCACAGTCAGGCTAGCAAAGCTTGGCTGGCACAAGGGACAACATCAAGTATGTTTGGACCACTCTCGGAGTCAGAGAGGGCAGCACACAGACGTGCACCATCCTCCCTGACTCCAAGTGGTCCAAAGGCGGACTACGGTGTCCCTTGTGCCGGCCTACCTTTGCTGGCCTAACTGTGCCGGCCTCACTCCAGGTGAGGAGGCTACAACCCATCATTGCCTATTGTGGGCTATAGGCAACGATGGGTTGTAGCCTCCTTACACTAGTAGTAGGCTACTTCAGAGTACCGGGTGCAAGGGAGTGGCAACAGGACGCAAGCATCTTGTTGTCTCCTGCCTCCCTGGGGCACCTGGTGGGCCGCTGTGAGATACAGGAAGCTGGACTAGATGGGCCTTTGGCCTGATCCAGCAGGGCTCTTCTTATGTTCTTATGAGGATTGTGCCCTGAGTCAGGCAGTCGGTCCCTCCAGCTCAATGTCGTCAGCACTGGCTGGCAGCTGCTTCCCAGGGATCCAGGTGTCCTCCCCAGTCCTGCTCACAGATACCAAGGAATGGGCAGTATCCAGTGTGGTGTTATGGAGAGATGGAGGGCTGCTTACCTGGCATCCAGGAAGCGAGAGCGCAGGATCATGACGGCTTCACACGTGCTCTGCTTCAGCTGCATCTGAATGGAGCTGAACTTCCGATGGATGATGCTGACCATGCGCTCAATCTCCTTCGGGGACACGGGGCGCGTGCGACTCTGCTCCCGCAGCAGGTTCATCACGTGCGTCGTGAACTCGTTGCAGGCCTGCGGGGAGGGAAGAGGAAAGGCAGGGAGTGAACCGGAAGACAACGGCACGGAACTCCCAGTTCCCCAAGACCGACGATCAGAGCAGACCTGCCTATTCTGAGGGCCGAACGAACAGAGGAGCCACTGCAGTCTGTGTTCCAATTCTTGCACCCAGGGCCAGCCTTATGCCCATGTGACCAATGTAGTCATATTGGGCCCCGCATTTTGGCGGGCCCCACACCAGCGCAGTGAGCATATTGACTGCTAATGGACCGCCTTCTCCCATACATACCCGTTTGCCCTCTTAGATCAGCTAAAAGGGCTCTCTTTCAAGTGCCCCCTCTGTCCCAAGTGAAAGGGGTGGCAGCTCGGGGACGAGCCTTCTCTGTAGCGCCTCCACAAATGTGGAATTCCCTTCCAGAAGAATTAAGAACTGCACACTCCCTCATGGCCTTTCGGAGAGGGCTCAAAACATACCTATTCGTCTGGCCTTTGGATGACTGTGTGGCTGTCTGCCCCTCTGTCCTAGTTTGTTTACTCCCCTGGTTCAATTGTTTTCCCACCCTCCGAATGACCTGATACGGAGAACTAGGTCTAGCTTTCATTCCTGTTCACTCTCTGTGCTCCCGTTAATGTTTAATGTTGTTGTTGTTTTAATGTGTTTTTACTTATTATAATGACATTGTATTTTGTTGTTCTTTGTAAGCCGCCTTGGGCATTTGCTTCAGCATGGGAAAGGCGGGGTATAAATGGAGGTTTAGTCGAGGGGTATGGGAAGGAGGTTTAGTCAAGAGGGTTAAAGCTTCCGTTTGCCTGAAGCTAAGATCCGAAGGTCGCCAGTTCGAGAACACCGGAAGTCTCCGTGAGCGGCAGACCTTGAGAAGTGTGACTGATAAGAGCTGAGCTTCTCTCCAGCTGCCTGTGAGAGAGGAGTTGTGCTGGGCCAGCTGTTTCTTTGGTGGGAGCAGAGAAGCCGTCTATCAGCCAGCAGGAAGGCAATCGTGTGGGCCGAAAGAAGGACTACTAGACCATGAAAAGTTCCATCTGTATGTTGTTGTAGTACTTGAAAGACAGAACTTTGTAATTTGTAAAAAACCCTTGCAGGTTTAGAGAAATAAAGCCTGCCTATGTAAACCGCCTTGAATTAAAGTCAGAGGAGCAATCTAAGAAAGGCGGTATATAAATACTATTTATTATTATTATTATTATTATTATTATTATTATTTTTATAAATTCACCAAATAAATAAATAATGCAGCAGAGGTCTCTGTGGGCTGCATTTTAGTGGGGTGAGCAGAGCAGCTTCGCCTTGGGCCCTCCCACCTGCTCCTGGAAGCAGCTGGTGGTGATGTCATCATGTCACCATGATGCGGCACCCCATGTGCTTTTCTTAGTGAGTGGGGTGGGGGAAGGGGGGGCCCACGAGAATGTCCTGCATTGGGCCCTGCCACTCCTGGTGCTGGCCCTGCCTGCACCTCTAGTTTAATTGCAGAATCCAATTCTATGCATGTCAATTGAGAAGGGAAATCCCACTTATTTCTAAGGAACTTGCTCCCTAGCAAGTATGTATAGGATTGTGGCCTTAATGTAGCTCTTGAACTGCAATCAGCCTGGAAGGAACATTCACCCTGGTCAGGGCTCCCTCTTGTTCTTCAATGGCAAAAGAACTACACTCTGCACATACACAGAGGATCTCTTGACTTTTCTTATTTCATCTCTTTTATTATGTCAAAATGAGTCCTTTTGAACAGACCTCTCTTCTCTTAGCACATTTGCTTGCTCCTGATTATGTTAAAATAGTGTTAAAAGATGATTTCCCGCCCTTTTAGAAAACACTGATTGGTGAAGTGGTGTTTGTGTTTGTACAGAATCACACATTGTTGTTCCTGGTTAGATAATCCAGAATAAAAAAGTATTAAATTAGTCCAAATTAATCTGTCATTAAAGACTTTTAGTTTATGCCCTCTGGGCTATATCTGGAAGAAGCTCAAATAGTTGCTTTCTTGATTGGTTGATTTATTAAAAGATTTCTATCCCACACTTTCCTCTCCCAGCAGGGAGATGTTCAAAGCCGCTTTGGAACATAATTGCTTTGCTGGACCAGATCGACGCCTCTCTATCTCAGCTTTCTCTCTCCAACACAGATCAGCTAAACGCCTGTATTTATGGGCACAAAGCACCAGCCCATCCTTGGAGTCTATGCACAGAATTTGCTATTCAGAGGCATGCATCCCATATAGAAGGAAGTTTCATTGCGCTAACACTTACTTTTAAACACTGTTAAAACAACAGAGTCACACAGTATCTTAAAGACTGACAAATTTATTGCAGCATGGCCTTTTGTGGATGTTTGTACTTATAGGCAGCATATAAAATATATTAAATACTTTTTTAAAAAATATATATAATAACATTCGTTGACAGACTATTAAGGGTGCAACCCTAACCTGGAGTTAGGCCGGCGACTTTGGCCGGCACAAGGGGCACCGTAAAGTATGTTTGGACCGAGAGGTCAGCACACAGATGTGCACCATCTTCCCTAACTCCGAGAGTGGTCCAAACGCGCTTTGTGGTGTCCCTTGTGCCGGCCAAACTTTGCTGGCCTAACTGTGCCGGCTTAACTCCAGGTTAGGATTGTGCTCTAAGTACGTTAGTACAATGGCTGTTCTCTATGAATTTGTTTAGTTATTTTAAAGAACCCCCCCCCACCTCTCGTCCCTGTTTTTTAAGTGAAATTTAAGAGGATGCATTTCTGCTACGTTCCACATCTACCTTCCATTCTCTGTGCCGCCTCAGTATCCCCGTCACCAATGCCACCTCCTCACCTGTTCATACTTCTCCAGCTCCGAGTGGTAGATCTGGCGGATCTGCGAGAGTTTGTTGCGATAATCGGAGTGCTCAATGGAGTTATCTGGGGACACCCCTCCTGCCGCCGCCGCAGCTGCTGCCGCCGCCGCAGAACCACCCCCCTTCTCTGGCCCGGCCACCCCTTCCGCCAGGAGCATATTATCGAGGCGCATCAACTGGGGGTCCACAGGTTCTTCTTCCTGTGAACTTCTGATGCTCAGTCCTGAAATGGAGTGGGAGAGGAAGGAATGAGTTAACCCGATCAGGCACCTCTGCAAACACCCCCCCCCCGCACATTCCCCCCTGACCTGCCCCCCTCCTTCCCTGGTGGGCTTCCCCTCCCACCCCGCTGGGTGCCTCCTTCCTGCTTGGCAAGAGACTAGGTCACTGCTAGGTCGTTGCTATGATAACCGTGGGCCCAGGAAAGGGGTAGCAATTTTTTGGCAGACTGCAGAGATAGTGGGTGGGTGGGGGGGAGAAGGAAGAGCAGAAAAAGGATTGGATGGAGCCAAGGAAAGGGGAGCCAAAAAAAAAAAAGTGACACTAAGGCATATTGGGGAGCTCTGGTTGGGAAAAAAAGATCCTGCTATTGCAGCCCACCCCCCACGGCCCAAGAATTGCCTCTGCCCTCCTGTCTTTTACAGCACGCTGACCCACATAAATTTAGCAGGTGAACCTGGGGAGGGCGGAACTGCTGTGAAAGGGAAAGCGACGGGGGGGGGGGAAGGCGTTCAAAAGTTGGCAACCCTCTTGGCGAGTTGCCACCTGGCACCACAACACAGTGCGCGCACCACAAACGGCTCTAAATGAACATGAAATAACAGAGGCACACACTGGCGGGCTGGGGGGCCGAGCTGCTAGTCGAGACCAAGCAAGCGATATGAGAAGCAGAGCCAGAGGGGCCATTTCGTTCCCGCCCCTCCTCCATAGGTGTCCTTTCAAGGCAGGAGGGAGAAGGGCCCAGAGCCAAGGAAAATGCTCTCCACCCTGCTACGTCTACAGCCCGTAGCACGGAGCGCAAAAGAAGAGGGTGAAAGTGATGGGAGCACCTCTCCTCCCTCCTGCCCTTGGCCAGTTTTATTTTGATTAAACGCGACTGTATTGCCCCCTTCCTCCAATGGGCTCTGCCACCATTTCTCCTCAAATCCCCTCTATCAATCGATCAATCAAATAGTATTATTAAAACCTTTATTGGCATAACAGAAGCATACAAACATAACACAAAGAGACAGTGAATAAACCACTTATTAAGTCATCCCCTAAGACCTTAGGACTTTAAAGTAGATTCTCTAGCAACATTGGTCTTAATTATGTCCAACAGAAATTTACCAAGGGCACCCAAGGAGTCCACGTCGGACCACTGTAGGATAGAACTAAGGTGGACTTCATCAGTAAGCCAAGGCTTTTGTTGTGGGAAAGAAGCAAAAAATTTATCCCTCGAAACCAAATGAAGTGGGCAATGAAAAAAAGATGTGGGGTAGCGACTCTACGACGTTCATCGAGCAGGGACATAATCTGTTGTTAAAGGGAATGTTGTTGAATCGGCCCGTTAGCACCGCTGATGGAATTGAGTTACAACGGGCCAAAGATATCGCCCTTCTTACTTCAAAATTATGCAATAGGGAAATATAGGCAGGCTGCCTGCCCGCCACCAAAGGCAGATTCCAGTACAAAGGTGAGCAGGATCAAATAGTATTTATATCCCGCTTTTCAACACAAAGTTCACAAAGCGGTTTACAGGCAAACAGTAATAATAAAGTTAAATGGCTCCCTGTCCCAAAGGGCTCACAATATAAAAATATGCAAAACATCACCAGCGACAGCCACTGGAAAAGACACTGCGCAGGGGTGAAGAGGGACAATTACTAAATACAAGAGGAACACCACATGAAAAGTGCCTCTTGCCCAGTTAGCAGGGGATATTCCTCCAGGGAGGAAGTTTGGCATTCAGAAACGGCATCTGGCCCAAAGCCACCCAGGGAACTTCTGAGTGGGAGAGTTGAACCTGGAGCTGCTTGGAAACATCCCCTGAATTGGGCCTTGAGGGTCATATCAGTCTATCGCCCACTCTGTTGCCCTTAACAGAGCCCAAGATAGCTGGGGCATGGGGGGGAGATCCCCAGCAGCCATGATGCCCAGGTTGCTGCCCAGCTGTATGCATTTATTTATTTATTTATTTGACAAATTTATACCCTGCCTTTCCCAAGCCGAAGCAAATGCCCAAGGCGGTACAGAGAACAAAACTAAATACAATGTAACCAAATAAGTAGAACACATTAAAACAGCAACAGCATTAATCATTAACGGGAACACAGAGTGAACAAGAGTGAAGCTAGAACCAATTCTCCATATTATTATTAAGAACATAAGAAGAGCCCCGCTGGACCAGGCCAAAGGCCCATCCAGTCCAGCTTCCTGCATCTCACAGCGGCCCACCAGGTGCCCTAGGGAGGCACGAGACAACAAGATGCTTGCATCCTGTTGCCACTCCCTTGCACCCGGTACCAGTAGCCCAACACCTTTGTAAGGAGGTTGCACAATCCATCATTGCCTATAGCCCACGATGGACCTTTCCTCCAGAAATCCATCCAATCCCCTCTTAAAGGCATCAAGACCAGATGCCATCACCACCTCCTGTGGCAAAGAGTTCCACAGATTAACTACCTGCTGGGTAAAAAAGTACTTCCTTTTACCTGTTTTAACTCTCCCAACCCTCAGTTTTAGCGGATGCCTCCTGGTTCTGGTGTTTTGAGAGAGGGAAAAGAACATCCCTTTATCAACTCTATCCCTTCCATGCATAATTTTGTATGTCTCAATCATGTTGTTATTATTATTATTTAATTTCTATCCCGCCTTTCTGCCCCATGGGCACCCAAGGCGGCTTACAACATTAAAAATACAATAAAACACAAAATTTAACAATTAAAAACAATGTTAAAACCATATTTAAAACAGTTAAAATTTAAAACAGCGAGCCCCGTGGATCCAATATAAAGAAGAGAATATAAAAGGCCAGCCAGCCTGTCAGCAGTTAAAGGCTTGTTTAAATAAAAAAGTCTTCAACCCCTGCCAAAATATTGCCAAAGAGGGAGCAGTTCTTAATTCTAAGGGGAGGGTATTCCAAAGTCGGGGGGCCACCACCAAGAAGGCCCTGTTCCTGGCCGCTATCCCCCTCACCTCTCCTGGTGGCGGCACAGTCAGAAGGGCCCCCACAGATGACCTAAGAGTCCGGGTAGGATTCTGTGGATTATATATCAGGCCGTATGGAGGGCAGAGAGGAAACAATTGAACCAGGGGAGTGAACAAACTACACCAGAGGGCAGATAGCCACACAATCATCCAAAGGCCAAACGAAACAGGTATGAATTGAGCCCTCTCCGAAAGGCCATGAGGGAGTGTGTAGTTCTTAATTCTTCTGGAAGGGAATTCCGTATTTGTGGAGCCACTACAGAGAAGGCTCGTCCCCGAGCTGCCATCCCTTTAACTTGGGACAGAGGGGGCACTTGAAAGAGAGTCCCTTTAGATGATCTGAGAGGGCGAACTGGTATGTATGGGAGAAGGCAGTCCTTTAGGCGATCTTAAGTTGAGATCGGGAGTGAATGGGCAGCTGAAGGAGTGGTGCTACCGAGTCAAACCGTCTAACCCAGGGGTCAGGGAACTTTTTTACCTTTTACCCCAAAATATATTTAGATATGCCGACGTTACCCCCTTGATTTGATTTTTAGTACAGGTACTTACTAAAACTACCAGTGAAAGATAGGTGTCCTCTCAGGAGAGGCACTGTCCTGTCTCTCTCAATGGCGCAGCAACTAATCGACTCTACTGAAGAAGCGGGCAGACCTGGAGGCGGGGCCCGGGGCATCACGCAGGGAAGCATGTTATACACAAGGGCCTGACGCACTGCACTGCGTCAGGTCCTTGTACACTACAGTACTGTAACACACACAGCCGGGCATGCAGATAGAACAGTAATGGCGAGCCTTTTGGGCTTGGTGTGTCAGAAATGTGGAAAATTCGTAACTCAGCTCTGCTGGTGTGTCAAACCCCCCCCCCCCCGCCAGAACAAAAGAAAAAAAATAACATATTGGAACCCGCTAAACCCAAAGGCCCCGCTAAATTCTCAGGCTGCTTCATCATTGGCTACCCAATTAGCATGGTTTGGCTGATCAAAGCGCAGAGACACGCTGCAGGGCTTGTTGCCTGAGCTTAAAGAGAGAGACAGAGGCGCAGACAGCGGGCGCACGGAGGAACAAGTCTTTGCAGGGAATCACTTAGATTCATATGCATGCCCGGCTGTGTCTCAGCAGCGCGACCGTCCATTACCCCCGGGAATTTCATTTTTACCCCATTTGGGGTAATTTACCCCTGTTCCCTGACCACTGGTCTAACCCCTGTAACCACCTGGCCTGCTGCAAGAATAGTCACTAAGAATAGAATAGTCGCTAAGCTTTCTTCCTTCAAGACCCTTCTTACGGCTGCATCTTAAGTACTTTTTCAGAGCACATTCCCAGCACCTGCTCTGCCACTGCCATACCACTAATCCTGAAACAGACTGAGGTAGGGGCATGTGGAAATTTCTCATACACTGAATCTAAAATAAATGGGAAGGGGTGTGCAGTTTCTCAAACGAACCATGAGAGATATTTGCTCAAGTTATATGGGTCACATATTTCAGTTTTCCTTGCCATAGGATTTTAACTTTGTGTGGAGTACATTAGAAGGCACTGGCAGACTCAGGGTCCAATCTTGATGCTCTTATGGCCAGAGGTACTTGGGTACTGCTGGCTGAAAGTGTGCGCAGAAGGGGTGCGCAGTGCTATCATTTCCTCCTACAGTGCCATACAGTTTTACTGTATACCTAATACCACAACCATAGGCAAGACTTCCAAGTCTGGGACAACTGAACTAGCCACATCACATTGGCCACCAAAAATAACCCCTAGTTTGCATAGCACAGTGGTATTCAAACTTTTTAGACTGGGACCCACTTTTTAGAATGGCACTTGTGTCGGCACCCACTGGAAGTGATATCATTAACCTGGAAGGGATGTCATGGCAGGAAATGACATCATCAAGCAGGAAGTGCTGTCAATGTAATAATGACACTCCTGAAATGCAAGTTGGCATTCTTGGACTGCAGCAATTATACAACCATGCCTGACAGAAAGCAAGATTAGGACAAAATATGATGTAAAAGTTCTGACCTGAAAACAATTTAAAAAAAACAAAAAAAACCCTCATTTGAAACGTCAAACTGTTAACACTCACAAAAGGAACATAACAAGAGTAAGGTCTGCAGTTTCCAAGATGGCTGCTCCCAGCTTTCTGCAACCCATCTGACATCAGGTCGCGACCTACCAAGTGGGTCCTGACCCACAGTTTGAATAACACTGGATAACGAACGGACACAAGGAATTGGAAGACTGCCTCAAAACAGCACCCTCTGCTGTGGTCTGGCGCAAAATATTCATAACCAAGAATACTGAAAATGTTCCAAGATCTGACATGTACACAGAACTGTTGCTTTAACAGACAGCCCCAGGAGGGCTTTATTCACAAAGATTTCTGGGGTTTACAAGTCCTTGACATCACTATTTGCTTATTAAGAGTATTATCAGAGGACAGCCTTTCCCACCATTTCCCTGGGCTCGTGTCTTCATTATTCCAAGACCGAATGCTTTCATTTTAGAGTCTCCACAGCTGAGAACTCTGAAAAGACTCACGGTGACTCACTGAACAAGACCTTCCACGCAAGCGGATGGGGAATGTACTGCATAAAAAAAATATTTATTTGCTTAAGGAATTTAGGCCCTGCCTTTCCCTTGCCAAAGCAAATGCCTGTGGTGGCTTACATAATGGTCACAAAATGCAACAAAATTATACGTTATAGACGTAATATAATTTTTCAAAAAACCTACTTGTATTCAATTCAGCTTCTATTCCATTTATGCAATTCTGGATGGCACATCACTCCCAAATAATTTGGAATTATATTTGATAAAATGTGAAAGATTTGATAAAGTGTCACCTGAAATCTTTCTGATGCCATAATGCATTTAGGGGTGTACATTTCGATCTTTTCCCCTTATATTATTAGTGTTCTTTTTTTTTTCCAGCAGAAAAAAGCAAATGCTCTTATTTCTAATACATATGGTGTATATACGTGTAGTGTGTGAGACATGCTTTTGCACATGTGTATCTGTCTTTCTTGCAAAATCAATAAGTAAATATTGTATGAGCATAGAAAGAAAAAATGAAACATTGACTCCCAACTCCTCTTAGGAAATGGCTAGGAGCTTACCCTTCATATATCCTTTAGGGCTTGCTTAGTGCCTCCTATTCCCAGTTGGCCATTTGGGAGGGCAGGGCTGGCCGAAAGCCAATGGGACCAATGGCGTCACATTGAGCCCCGCACTTTGGGGGCCCCTGCTCCAGCACAGCGAGCATATTGCCTGCTGCTGCAGCTGGAATTTATATGTACTGTATGTCAGTGGACGTGGTGGCGCTGTGGGTTAAACTGCTGAGCTGAGCTTGTTGACCAGAAGGTTGGCAGTTCGAGACTGCGTGATGGAGTGAGCTCCCGTTGCTTGTCCCAGCTCCTGCCAACCTAGCAGTTCGAAAGCACCTAAAAATGCAAGTAGGTAAATAGTAGACCATTTCGGTGGGAAGCTAACGGCGTTCTGTGCGCCTCGGCGTATAGTCATGCTGGCCACAGGACCATGGAAGCTTGTCCTTGGACAAACGCCGGCTCTTTGGCTTAGAAACGGAGAGGAGCACCGCCCCCTACAGTCGGTCACGACTAGACCATTCGGTCGTGGGGAAACCTTTACCTTTGTCAGTGGGGCAACCAGCTTAACCATGGGCCCTCCCACCTTCCCCTGCCTCTAAACTGCCCAAAATGGGCCTGCTGGAAGAAGTTGGTGGTGATGTCATCACGTCACCAGCAACTATTTCCAGGTGCCACAGGCGGCACCACAAACGCTTTTCTTGGGAAATGGGGGCCCCGCAGGGAGGGTGGGGCCCCTTATGGGAATTGGGCCCTGCTGCTGCTAGAGCTGGCCCTGTGGGAGGGAATTTCAACCCAAATTGCCTTCCTGGCACTTTTTGTTTTTCTTAAACTTACTTGTTTTGGAGGAAAACTTATAGTTTGGATGCTAACTGATTCCACACCAACAGAAAGACTATTTCCTTCTGTTTGTGGCAGCTGGTCACCCACACAAAACAGCCATCACTTAGCAGTCACCCTCTTCTCCCATAGCTGGCCATGCCACTGAGATTTTCACCCCATACTCATGCACACTTCCAAGCCGACTGCCATACCCTTCAAGATTAATCCTTGGTTCTATTTTTATTTCACACGAAGGCTGCTGTTTTCAAGATACAATCGCTTATGCTCCATAGGAATTTCAGGGCAACGGTGGAACCCAACACAGCCTAAACCAACTCCTTGCCCCCATGAAAGGTTACCCAATGGAGATTTAAAGGTAAAGGTTTCCCCACAACCGGATGGTCTAGTCGTGATGACTGTAGGGGGCGGTGCTCATCTCCGTTTCAAAGCCTGCTGAGCTGGCGTTTTGTCCTAGTATAGGACAAGCTTCCGTGGTCATGTGGCCGGCATGACTCTACACCGTAGTGCACGGAACGCTGTTCCCTTCCCACCGAAGTGGTCCCTATGTATCTACTCGCATTTAGGTACTTTCAAACTGCTAGGTTGGCAGGAGATTTACCTCACAGCAAAACTCACATCTTTAAACACATCCATGAGTCCATGCCATATGACACGTCAGTTCAGATATTCAGCCCTACTCAGAAGTATGTTTCACAGTTTTTTTTGGGGGGGGGCTTAGACAGGATCGCAGCCATAATGTTGCTTAGAACAGGGCTCCAGTGGCACAACTGACCAGTGTGCCGCCCCAAGGCATGCCAGTTGACCTAAAAAAACCCTCCCCCAAAGTACTTCTGGTGACATGATGTCATCCCTGCAATTACTCCTGGTGCGGCCAAGTGGCCGTGCCGAGGAAGGCTCCAGGTTCTGACTGATAGGCCGCATCCAAATGCCTGTCCGCAGGCCGCACAGCCCTGATTTAAAAGGGGACTGGATAAATTTATGGAGGAAAACGCCATTACAGGTTACAAGCTATGATGGGTATCTCCAGTCTGAGATTAGCTGGTCGCTCATCATGAGGGCCGGGTAGGAATTTTTTTCTGTCATCCAAATTGGCCAAGTATGGATGGCAGTTTTTTTGGCCTACCCCAGACTGGCGAGGGAGGGATGGGTGTTCAGTAGGTTACATGAGTTACATTGTGCTTAATAAAGTTAAACCCCAACTTCAGTCTGGTGTCTTCCTTGGGGGTGGTGCAAGGGTAATAATAATCTGCTTTAAAATGCCAGATGCAGGGGACACAGTGGGACACAAGTATCTGATTGCCTTGTGTGCTCCCTGAGGCATCTGGTGGGCCACTGTGAGATACAGGAAGCTGGACTAGGTGGGCACTCGACCTGATCCAGCAAGGCTTTTTCTTACGTTTATGTTCTTATGATTTGGGCAACGCTATATAGCAGGCACATCTATATAGCAGGCACAGATGCGAGTAGCCCTTGCCCCGTGGAGGCTCCGGCCTGCTCCCAGCCTGCCTGTTCCAGCACAGCTTAGAACTGTGCCCTCAGTGTGGTGGATGGCCTCTTCTGACCTCCCAGACAAGACCAAAAGCACCTTTTGGTCCTGTCTGAGAGGCGTTCTGAGGCCTGGGGGGGACCTGCGCAGCTTCCGCCTCCCTCAGAACACCTCCAGACGGAACCAGAAGGCACTTCTAGTTGCATCTGGAGATCTTCTGAGGCGCCCACCCACAGATTCCAGGGATATTGTTATCTGCAGCGGGTCTGGGAACAAACCCCCGCAGATGCTGAGGGCTAACTGTATTGGCAATAATTATCAGCATATTCAAACACAAAGTTGCTGTCTGGTGAGGTTGCCATCTGGCTGCTAAGAGAGATGTGATCACAGGAGAACCAATTGCTTCTACCCTGGTCCGCCCCAATTATGTTTAAAGGACGGGGCTGAAAGGAGCAGTCTAATTTTGAGAGTAAAAGGAGCACAGGTGAGGGGTGCTAAAGTCTCTCCTACTCATAGCTCCCATAATCCTCTCAGCTAACACTGGAATGAACCCCACTGAGGGCGCAATCCTAACCTGGAGTTAGGCCGGCACAGTTAGGCCAGCACAGGGAATATCATAAAGCGTGTTTGGACCTCTCCAGTCAGAAAGGATGGCGAGCGTCTGTGTTCTGGCCTCTCTGACTTCGAAAGTGGCCCGAACATACTTTACGGTGTCCTTTGTGCCAGCCAAACTTTGCTGGCCTAACTGTGCCGGCCTAACTCCAGGCTGATTGCGCCCTAAGAGAAAAGCTCTAGAGGAGGGGAGAAAGACAATTGAGAAGTAAGCTTGGATGTGCAGCATCTCTGTGTCCTTTTTGCTAAAAAAAAAAAAAAAAAGACTGTACTCCACCTTTATATAGTACTAGGCAAACCCAGGTTTAAGAAAAGAGCTCTGAAATTCTCATATCTAGTTTGATCCTTAAGTCAGAGAGGCTGGAGTTCAAATCTCTACTCAGTCAAAGAACTTGCTGGATGGCCTTGGGCAAGTCCTTAGCTCTCAACCTCCCCTCCCAGTGAGGTTGTGAAAATGAAGTGGCGTAAGGTCATGTGCACTGCCCCAGCTCCGTCAAGGAAGGGTGGCTCGGCCTTGAGATGACAAACTGGAGAGTCATAGGACAAAAGAGTTACAGTCTTAAGCTACTTGTACAGGTGTGGCTTGTCAGTCTGTTGCAGCAAAAACAACAGAGTCTTGTAGCGCTTAAAGACAATGAATGCGTCACGGCACATAGTCAGCAAACTAGAAAGACCAATGTCTGTCCCCAATGTTTTGATGCTCATTTCTTCCTAACCAAAAACCGATCCATGGAGCCATGATGCTTTCAGACGTATCTATGGATTCTCTCATTTCAACGTAAAAACTGCCTCATCCAACCAAGTCAGACCGTTTACAGGTTGAGCCTAATTATCCGCAGATTTTATACCCACGGATTTAACCCCTGGCCCCGTGGTTTTATTTAGCCAGATTTGACTCATCCTGAAGCACAACTCCTGTTGTCTCCAGGGGCTCTCCTGAGGCCCGCCAAGGCTGAGTGTATCTATCTGCCTTGGAAGACCTCAGAATGGTCATTTTGGCCAAAACAAAAGTTACTTCTGGTTTTTGGTGAAAACCAGAAATGACATTTTCCATGCCTTATAAGGCATTATGAGGCCCGGGGGAGTGAAAAAATAGTGATGAGCCTGAGCCAGAAGTGAACTCAATTGTTTAATGCTTGAGCTCCCTGTGAGAGATCCTTTGACTGGACAGGCCCTACAGACTTGAGGGCCTTTTGTGAACAAGATGTGTGTACCGCTGCTGAATATAAAAGAGGTTCCACTTCTCATTCTGTAGGGCTCTTTTAGATGTTTTCAGAAGGGATGCTAAGAAGGCTTTTAATCTGGAAGGTGGTCACCTGTGAACAACACTGAAGGCGCAATCCTCACCAGGAGTTGGGCTCGCACAGTTAGGCCAGCAAAGTTTGGCTGGCACAAGGGCCACCGTAAAGCGTGTTCGGACCATATCTCAGGGTCAGGGAGGATGGTGCACATTTGTGTGCTGGCCTCTCTGACTCCAAGAATGGTACTTTATGTGTCCCTTGTGCTGGTCAATCTTTGCTGGCCTCACTGTGCCGGCTTAACTCCGGGTTAGGATTGTGCCCCGAGTAACCCAGGAAAGACAGAAAGTGGAGGTGAGATGCATTATAGCCCAGGGGTCAGGGAACTTTTTTACCTTTTACCCCAAAATATATTTAGATACGCCAACGTTACACGCCCCCCCCCCCCGCCAGAACAAAAGAAAAAAAAATTACATATTGGAACCTATTGCTTTTTATTTGATTAATTAATGAGCTTAATTAATGCTATGTAAATATGAAGTTGTAAAGGGCGGAGCAAAACAAACAAACAAAACAAAACGGAGCCAGCCAGCCAGCGACGGAACCGGAACGGGGGTAATGGATGGTCGCG